>JABUQX010101088.1:20000-26063 GCA_015478945.1 Trachelipus rathkii | reverse complement strand
TTTAATATTGTAATATATTATATATTATATATATTTATATATTATATAATTATATATATATATATTATATTATAGTATATAATTATATCAATAATATTATATTATCATTTTATTATTTTATATTATAATTATTATTTCTATTATATATATATATTATATATATAGTATATTTATTTATTATTATATAAGGTTTATTTATAATATTATTATATTATATATATTTATATATATATATATCTACTATATTGTCATATATATATTATAATAAAAATATTATAACTATTATTATTATATTTTTCTTATATTTCGATATTTACAATATTTATATCTATATTATCTTATATATTATTAGATATATATATTATATATTATATATATATATATTATATATTATACAGATATTATATATTATATATATAGATAATATATATATAAATATATTAAATATATATAACTATTAATTTAACTTCATTATTTGGAAATGCAACGACTTGCGAAAAAAGTCGCAGCCCCCTTACCCCCGAAAAATAAAAAAATATCCTGGCTCACGGGCACTTGTATTTAAGATATAGGCCGCCCTTCTTAGGAGGCCCAATCCATATCTCAAACTAACTACGCTCCGAAAAGGAAAAAAAAAGGCTACATTTGGCTTGGATCACTGGCAAAATTTATCAAGGAAACTGTAAAAAAAAAAAAAAAAAAAAAAAAAAAAAAAAAAAAAAGAAAAAAAAAAAAAAAAAAAAAAAGAAAAAGAAAAATTACAAAATAAACTACAAAAGCTACAGGGGAAATTAAGGAATACATTTTTGAATCCTTGTAAAAATTTAATGATGTAAAAAAAATAATAAAAAATTAAATAAAAAATTTGGCTCATTTTTTATTTTGAGGCCGTGGGATTGCTGGGACTAGTATATATATTATTATTATTTAGTAAATGGTCTTACAAAGGGAATTTAGGGGCTCGCAGCACGGGCGGAAACAGGGGACGGCGGGACGTTTTCGATACCCGATTAAAGGTGGAGAGGGCGGCTTAGGGGAACCCACCCCGACACCAAATACCAAAAGAAGTTGGCGGGTGCAGGATTCCGGAGACCTCCGCCGGAAGGGGGGATTGTCTACCCCCGAAGTTTCCCGGAAGGACCGAGGGAACCCGACTCTTGCATCGTGCGTATTACCTTGGGTTTCTTAGTTCATTAAAAAAAAAAGCAAATTTATTTCAAGTCATATTTATTTTATAACGAGTGCTGAGTCAAACATAGTTGTCTCTAAATTAGGCCCTCTATATGATTACTATAATTATTACAATAATTTTTTTTAATTTTTTTATTTTTTTACATTTTCCTATCAAATTTTACCAGGATTCCAATTATTCTTTCGCAAGTTAGCTATTGTAGTTTTAGAGATTTATATTTTTTTTTTATTTTTTTTTTTTATTTTTTCTTTTTTTTTCACATCAGTTGGTTAACTCGTTTATCTTTTGACAGCATTCCAGCAATTAGTTCCTTTTACTTCTGTTACGCATTTGTATTTTTTTCTGAGATATGGATATGTGTCTTTTGAGGCTGACCAATATTATTATGATATTTATATGATATCTAATATAATTTTATATATAATATATATATTTTTTACTAATTTATATTAATATATATTTATATATATAATATATTAATTATATATATTATATATATTTATCTTACTATACATAAGTGGCAACGGAAAACGAAAAATGCATAATATCGCGATACCCATTTAAATCGTGACGTCACAAAAACATTTATCTCGATACGATATTTCCTAATCGTGATAAAAATATCGCCTTGTAGGATTGGGCGTGGGTCCGATAAATCGGTTAAATCATTTTTATGTATTTTATTTTATATTATAAATTAAACTGTTTTTTTTTTAAAAAATCACGACTTTGGTTTTTAAGAAAATGTCAAAATGTAAATTTATCTAATTCTTCTTTCAATAATTTTATAATTATTATAATATAAAATTTCCAGTTTTCTTTAGCGACATAACCAGGAAAATTTATGCAATGTTTGCTACTGCTTAACTATATACTTGTAACTTTGAGATAATATCTTATTAATAAAATTTATTTTTTTCTTTTCTTTCTCCAGTGTTTTTTATATAAAATTTATTTTTCGAATTTTTGATGCTCTGATGTATTAGATTCTATCACCTATTTAAAAAGCCAAAGATAAACTAATTAAGGAGGCTTCTGTATTGAAACAACACTTTTTATTTACCATTTATTCAATATAATTTACAAATATAATACGAGGTTCTGGTCCTTCTGAAAGCATTTGTATTTTCCCCTTCATAACACTGAGACATAATTAACGTTTTTCATCTGAACGATAATTTCCTCTTTGCTCTTAGATATCTTTGCTTAAAGGAGAGAACATCGCTTCACCGCGCGTTAGACGACCTTGCCAGATATTGTACCTTAATATAAAAGAGAATCAATGGGCACCTTCCATTGTTAAAGTATGTCTGATAGGCTGTCTGTCGATTTTTGCCTGCATTTTTGTTGTTTGCCTGAAACTATCTTTATTTTATAGATGAGCTACTGTTAGAAATTGATTGTCTATTTGACTGACGTTTGACCTGAGTTAGTTCAGTGTTATCATCAGCATCACAGATGCTGAAGTAGTAGTCTTCTCTTTCATTGTCCTTTCCCTCGGACTGTGGTAATGTTGGCGTTCTCGGGTTACGGTAACACGCGCAATACTCTTCACCTTTTCTCCATCAAGGCTTAGAACCTCTGATTTATTGGCCATTATTGTTTCTTCAAAGCCACCTCTTTCACTCAGAGCGGAAACTTGGGTGAAGGCAGATGGCAGAAGGTACTCCTACTTCAGAAACGTAGCTGCGGAGGGAGACACTTATGTCTATTCGATGCGTCAGGAGGGCCTATTAGACCAAGAGGGTGCCAGAACTGGGAGATGGCATTTGGTCTTTTCAGTCAATCAGACTGGTTTTTTGATTCACAATGAGGGTAGGGGATCAGGTTAGCCCGATAAGCACTGTTTTCTCCCCTTTGGATTTTTGCATCACAGTTTGCACGGCGACTTGGTGCCATGGGACCTGATAATAATTGAAAAAGAAATATTATTTAACTAGATTTAAATGGAAGCATTACTACATGATTAGCTAAAAGTAAAAATATAAATAGAATTGAAAATAACGTCTCGCTAATATTGATTTATTTTACCCTAGCATTAATTCTGACTAATGTCATATAGTTATATATTATATTATATATTATATATATATATATATATTTATATATTTATATATAATATATAATATTTATATACTATATATATATATTTTATATATTAAATTTTTTTTTTCTTTTACAGTTGCACCACCATACGAGGCGGCCCTATTCAGGTGAGGGGTGTGTCGCACGCCAACATGTCATCCGCTAACGCAAATTCCGCACCGCAATGAGGCACAGACGCAGGCCTTTAAAGTGAGAAGATTATGATTAAATTCAGCAGGAAAACACAGAAGATGGAAGACAAGAAATTGACGCAAAACAAAGTATAGGCAAGGATAAAGAAGAACACCCGAGCGACTAGACCTGGAGCTTACAATTCTCAGCAAGAAAACTATCAGATAGGAAACACACCCTTGTGTACGAAGGCGTCGGTAAAGGTGGTCGGTTACGGAGGATGGAGAAGTTCCCTCGAACCTGCCAACTGCGGGTTACTATAGAAGAAGATAGTATACCAAACCTCGCGGCATCGCAAGATAGAGAGGTCGAAGTGAACTGAAAACCAGAACAGTTTATAAGCTTTTAGGCCTTTTGACTTGAACCTGTCCAAAAGCCGGCTGATTTGCAGCTGTCTCTGGCAATATGAGAACGTATCCATAACAGGGCGGATAGAGACCTTCGTATAGGCTGGAGTAACTGAGAAGAGCAAAAAAAGTCTCGCGATGTCTAACGCCGAACTCCCAGTTTCTTTGGAGCCGCCCTAGCAACCGTGTGATGTTATGGTTTCCAAGGCATATTTTGTTTTTGGTTTTTATGTTAGAGGCAAGAGATATTATATTGTCAAGGAGATGGACGATGGGAAGACGTCGAGAATGAGATATTGAAGTTTGAGGTGTTTTCGAGAAGGGTTTTGATAAATGTTTAATTTTTTAAGAATGATTTCAAAGGTTAAGATGATCACCCAGTCGGATAATTCTTTCCAATCGCGAGCGTTAGAATCGGAAAAGATTTAAGACGAAGGCAATTCGTAGAAGTAAATAGAGGGAGCCAGATTGATACTGAGTTGAAGAATATGAAGGGTCGAGTGAGCGCAATTGGATGTGTATATAGAGTATGTTGGTGAGTGAGTAAGTCATTAATGAAAATAAGAATAACAGTAGGAGAGATAAAACAGAACCTTGAGCAACACCACTATTAACAACTGACACAGAAAAGGAAGAAAAGAAATCGCATCCAAGCTCAACCACAGCGATATGAGCAACTTGAAAGAGAGCTGACATAAGTAAGCAAAGGATGAGGGGAACCCAAAGGAGTGGGAGCTTGGAGAGCAGTGACGAGGTGCCATACCGGTCAAATGCGTTCTTGATATTGTCAGCGTTCACCACGCAGTGATCCCACGTAGTTCCTAGAGTGAAAACCGTAATCGGTTAAAGAAAGTATATCGCTGCGAACCTCGAATGCGAAGCAAGTATGGCGATGCGGATAGAAGAGAAGGAGATCCAGATGGTCTAACGGAGTGTAAGTTAGAGTTTTTAAGTATTCTTAGATCAGTAATAAGGGAACTAGTTGGGCGATGTTAGAGGAATCAGAGCGGCCTCTGTTTTTCGAATAGTAGGCATGTTGTGCTATCATCACTGAGGTAAAGATGTTATAATGATGCATAGATAAATGGATTGACGAGGGGAGCGGGCCAGTCGGAAGCACACTCACCAAACTTGGTGTTTTTGAGGGGTGGTTATATGTCTCAGTCAGGGGCACCCGCTCTTACCTAACGTTCATAGATCTCAGGAGCACCATGCACACCGATCAAATGTAATGAAGGCAAGAGATAATGGACACCTGAGGGAAGGAGGTGGAGGAGTAATGCCGAATCGTTCCAGGGTGAGTTAGAGGAAGATAGGAGCCGAGAGATTGCCCTTTTCATCTGGAGAAGGTTAGCACAGAGTCATCAGATCGAATAAGAGAAGGAGAGGCAGATTTACAGATGTTAGAGTTGTTTTTGGCAGAGGCCAGAAATTGTGTTCAGTAGGAGAACCAAGGAGGTCAACGCACTTTCGTTTTATGAAAGCCCCTTATGCTTCGAAGGTATCCCTGCAAACGCTTACTAGCTGAATTGAAAATTAGCGAGAGTGATAGAGAACGAGAATTTTTCCACTCCCGATCGCTCTGTCTCTAGCTTGAGATGCAGGAGAAAAGTACGAGTCTGACCATGGATTATGGAGGAGAGAAGATTTTAGTCCAGAAGAGTATGAACTGTCTCTCCTTCACGTATTACAGTGCCCTTTGTGGCAGAAGCCGAAGCATCATCAGAGTCAGTCAGTCATTCAAATTACTACTTAGTCGTAGAAGCGACGCATGTCCCCATCGCCCTATTCAATGTGCCAGAAAACCGTTATGGAGGCTAGGTTATGGAGTTGTGGAGAGAGAAAGTCATAAATTTAAGAGTATAGGTTGTGGTCAGATTTACCGTAGGAGCGAAGGTTGATGTATTTATTTATAGGAGAAGGACTTAGTGCGTGAACATAGGTCACATGTGTTCTAAGATTGGTTAGGACGATCCTTAATGTGACTGTAGACTTTGGATCTAGTTGCTCCGTCGGTTGGAGAAGTGCGTGATGATTTCGGCCCTCCTCCCCACCTAAATCAGTTATGAGCGACCCAACCTATTCGAGTGTTGTGTACGATTGAATCCTTAAATAGTAGCGACCTCAGTATTTGGATGAGAAGAATACAGTCTATGAAGGTTAGTAAGATATTCATGAGAAAGAGTAGAAAATCTTGTTCTTATTAGGAGAACATAGCAGAGCAGATATATTGTAGTAGAAGAAGAA
>JABUQX010101088.1:0-15000 GCA_015478945.1 Trachelipus rathkii | reverse complement strand
GCCATCGCTCACATGTAATTATTTTAAATCTCGCTCTCATAATATCCTTGTAATATATATATTGTTACATTCCATTTCTATATTAAGAAGAATTATACATATTTTGTTAAATATATTTATTCTAAGATATAAGAAGCTGTCTCAAAGATTTGTTTATATATATTCTTAAAAAGGAAGGATTTTATGAATAAGTATTCTTTTGCAAAACTATACGTCTAGTAGTATAAGAGAAAGGAAATCTATTCTCATATTTATTTAATGAATACATTGACCATTGAGTAAAGAAAATATTTGACTCCTGGTGTCATTTCAACCCCCATTATTCTCTTATTAAAATTCTGCAAGAAGTCTTCATATGTAAAAATTGAACTGAATCATCCTGTGTCTTCAAGGGCGAATCCAATGTCTCCATTAGGAATTACACGTGTCATATTAACCAAACATCCCCTGTAAGAAAAATTAAAACAGGCTGGAAAGAAATGGTCTTATCCGTGACAGAACAACTTCGGCGACCGTATTGATTGAATAAATTATTTACTAGAATTTCATGCAAAAGAATTCATCGTCCCTCTTTCCATTGAAACTTCAAGCATCTTTCACAGCATCAGAATCACCGTAACAGCATCAAAATCACTCCGGGGAAAGCGGATGTTTTAGAAGAAATTTATTCCCACGGAAATCGAGTTGTCTACCAGAAAATATCCTAATTTTTGCTTTTGAGGTAAAAAGTAATGTATCGTTTCAAAAAAAAGTCTTGAGGTAAAGCCAAAAAAAATTTTTTTTTGTTGTTAATATACTATTTCATTGTAGGCATTTTTTTTTTATGATATTCAACAAAAATACAATTAAAATGAAAAATTATTAATTAACTTTAATATAAAGATCAATATATTATTAATATTTAAGCAGACGGGAAATAGTTTAAAACGAACCCTCCGAATGATAATAATATAAAAAAAAAATCTCTTCAATCAGATCCCCAGACCATTAGACGGGGTAGCTATGATAAAAGATAATCATATAATCTCACTACATTTAAAATTATCCTTACAAAGAACACGCAACCTCAATCATAGGCGGCTTCGCTGTAAAAGAAATATTCTCACAAAGTTAATTATAGCCTCTCCGCGCCATTTGCCTATAGGCAGACGCTGTAAAATATCTTAAAAAATATTAATTTATAGACCCTAAAGCAGCATCTTTAATACCTTATTAAATTAAAATAAAACCTATATTTCTTAAGTCGGCCAGCCATAATTTTAAGAATGTGCTGAGAATTAAACCAACTATATCTCAAACAACTCTTCCCAAATATTATAGAGCATGGCGCTGATAAAACTCATATATAAAAAACAACATCTTCTTCATATTAGACAGACCGCTATAGGCGTGGTACAGTGTAAAGAATAAATAAAAATTATTAGAAAAGATTATATTTTAGCCCACCCCACCTAATGCGAAGTCGACAACCGTAAGAGAATATATCTTAAAAAATTATACTATACACGACATACCTCTCGCGTCGGGTCGCTGTTAAAAAGAAATAATAAGTAAGCATATATATTAAACCAAAGAATGAGCAATAAAAGACACTAGAAAAATATAGATTAAAAAGTAATAAGAGAAAATAATGCCAGTGGAATTGGATCAGCCCAGTTAGAACACGGGAGGTATACCATTAATGTAGAATAGAACATTATACAAAATCAAGAAACCATTATATATATCAACGAATCTGGGTTATATTGTTTATAGAAAGATTAAAACATTTGAGATAAATAAATATCTATCTTGCATTAAAAGAGATGATCGTAAAACACGATCACTCTTTAGAAAAAAAAATTTCAAAACCAAAAAATACTAAAATAAATTTAATATAAAAACGAATTATATGAACAATAGAAAATGTTTAATGAAAAGATTTTAAACTAAATCTATAAATTTAATAAGAAATATATTTTCATGATTTTAAAATTAATAAAACATTAAAGCATATGATATTTCATTAATATTATTAATAAATTTAAAATCTACTAAATTATATTAAATAAATCAAAGGGGGGGCGAAACGCCCCCCCCCCTATGAAATTACGTTTAAAAGAAATTTAACATAATATGTACTTTTAATTAAAAATATACAGAAAAATATATTGATAAATTATATAATTTTTACAATGAATAAAATTTAATTATATAAAAAATATATACAAAGGTGACGGAGGCGAAACGCCACTATACCATATAATAATACATTATATACTTATATAATTTATACTTAGATACCATTCATTGTATATTTACATCTAGAAAACATTGTTGTTTCACAGCTTTAAGGGTTTTATATTTGAAAAGATAGTATATTCATTGAATATTTAATAGAGCAGATAAGAAGAAGCAAAAACGGGAGGCATAGACAGGTGTCTAAGATATTAACAGAGGGGGTTATTACGTCATCGCTCAAATCAATTTCAAGATGATACATATAAAAGAAATCTATGTAATATTGTTTAGTATTTTAAACAAAACTTCCTAATGATCTCCGTGGAACACTTTCTTACTTCTTGAACGAATATACGCATTGCATAGTGCAACGACGAAACTCTAAATGGTCGAGGTTGTTCCATTCTCATCATCAAAAATGTACCCTTAACAAAGGGAGTAGGTTATCGCTAACCCCTTTGAAAAAACTAAAATACTAAAAAGCATGTACTTATTTTGATTCTCCTAATATATAATAATAATGGAAATCTAAATCTTATTCTAATGTGGAAAGATGAAATAATAGCACCAAAATATCAAGAAACTAATTCATTTACTATATTACCATCTACCAAATTGCAGGAGCTCATAATAATGGATGATGTCAGAGATGTGGTAATACGAATTTACTTACTAAGGAAATGTAACTTATGGATAAGTTGATTAGTAATTTTTATTTAATAATTTAATTTGTTTTTGTAGAAGATCTTTACACCGCCAGAATATAAGTAATAAATAATCCAGTGATATTTATTTAAAGGAGGTTTTACTAAAGTGAAAAAGTTACATTGAATTAGTTTGAGAGGAAAGGAGTAGGTGTTAGATATCGATTCATTTGGATTAAGAAGTCTACCTAAAAAAGAAATAAAAAAATCCGTAATAAATATAAGGATAGTAAAATAAGTATGAAGATTTCTCCGAAATTCTAGACCCGGAAGGATGTTATACAACAAGAGAAAAAATTTATTTGTAATTGATGATAAATGAATGTATTCAAAATCAAGCCTAAAGCTGAAGATTATAATACGAGAGGAAGACATAATATTACAAGCTCTATTGTAAAACCTATTACATGTTAAACTTATTTAACTTCCATACTCTAAGAACATCCAATGCTAATGTATTTATATTGTTCTCATTGCCTATAAAAGATTTAGTTAAATTTTATGATTTCATTCAAAAAGATATGACGTTGGAATGAAATATTTCAGTATATTTATTGCGAAAGATGTTTGAAATGAACCAATTATTGGTGTTACATTATGTTATAAAATAAAAAAAATAATATTACCTATACAAGTGAGAAGGAAGTATATCCATAAGAGTAAAATTTTGACTATATAATGTACTATAAAAAAGTTTTTTTACTCATTAAATATTAATAATATGTATATTATACAATATACAACTCGAAAAGTACATAAAGAAAATTTCATTGAGGCTAATAAAATAACTGATAAACCTTGAATCAAACCTGCTTACTAAATTATGATAAAATTATTTTTAAAGATAAAAACATGTACCGTCGTGTCGTTAGGTTCGTATAGTAAATATAACGGGGAACGGGTGAAGAAAGTGTCGAATTAATGATAGGTAAATCGACATTAAATAATACACTAAGATTAATCATATCCATCATGAAAAATATAGCAAGAATCGGACTCTGTCTCAGGGAAGCTCCAACAAGAGAAAAGAATAAATATCACTCTGCGGGTGCACAGGGATAAGCGAAAAGATAACACAAAAAAAAAAAGATTAAGAAGAAGGAAGATATAAATGGATACCAGTTAACAAGTTTAGTTATAATTGGGAACAAGAATGTATAAACCAAACAAAAAACATGAAAAGATAATAATAATTATTTTAAAACAATAAAAAATACTGAAAAGAAAGAAATAGATGCGGCAATGATCTATTAAGACAGAAAAAACAGCGAGAGATGAAGATTTTCAGGAAACAGAATCCTAATGAACCAGAGATAACAAGTATATAAGAAAGAACGGCGAAGAATTAGTGGAACAAGAGGTAATTGATAGTAGAAAATTAGGCAGTCAAAGAAAATAGAATGAGAGAAATTAATAACCTCAAAAAAACGGGACCCGAAAGAGCTCGCGAAATCGCCGAGAACTCTGAAAAATGAATGAAATTAATAATTATAATTCTCTCAAAACTGGGAATCTCTGGAATCAACGACTTACCGCTACGAGCATAAGCGAAGGTCTATATCCTCTATAGATTAGTTAACAGAACTACGGTTAGAACCTCATCCAACCTGGCTTTACTCTACACTCTTATGCCATCACTCAAAAACCGAATTAAGTACATATAAATTTTCAACGAGAATGAGATGACCCTAAGGTACTCTAGCTGGCACATTGATCACCATATGAGCAAGTCTAGATTTAGTAAATACGCATTCTCAACAAATACATCCACTCCAATATCCTCACGAAATATTAATAAATTATCGTCCCCATTAACAGTTATAATCGCACTATACTTCAGTAAATCGCTCTGGGCTACTCCTATTAAACAATCGCAAAACCTGGGAAATGATATCGCAGAGGCATTTCGAAATATTATTAAGAAAGAATTCCTATGAAAGTAATACATTGACGGAATAAAGTGAACTCGGAATTTCCCCATTAAATTAAAACAACTCAAGAAGTGATTTTAAAAACAACATAGAATACATTGGGTTCGCTTACAGAGAATGAAACGAAAGCTCAAGTAGTAGAAAGATTTAACAGAACTTAAAAACCAAATTTGTGGAAATATTTTACAGAAAACAACAACAGAAGAAATGGATCTTCGCAATATTCTCTCTCTGATTTAGCTGATAAAAAAAATCTATATACAAGTTCGCATAGAAGTATCCCTTAACAATTGTACTCCCTGAGACAAGGATCTGCTTGGAGAATTGAATAGTAAAGTTTGTGTATTGAAAAATTTATTTCCTCTCTACTAAGTTCGTAAACTTTAGGAAACCAAAATTTACACCTTCTGGTGATAGCGTAAGAATCAAGGCAGAAATATAAAAGATTTTAGACATAGCTGACTCTCTATTACTAGAAGAAATATTTTATCTTTATATCAGAAGTATTGAAAGCAAATCCCTATCTCAACTTTCTATAAAATATTAGCAGACTCATGAGTGATGAAAGAGATATATTGGAGTTTTTGACTGAACAAGAACGATGTCTGTCGAATATTATGTTGAACGCTCGACATCCTACTTACGAGGTCTGCAAAAAAAATATTCAATAAATAGCACACTCAAGACGCTCAATAACTATCTCGCTTAAATGGTAAACGGATACAACTTACACACACTCTCGGCATACAAATGACCAACGACCTTAACTGGAAAATTAATCAGACCCGTGAACACCGCTGCTTACAACAGTCCTCATGCTCATACTCAACCGCCTACACAACTCACATCCAACACAGCTCTACCACATCCATACCGCTTCGCGTCCGTGTATTAACAAGGATAATATCGTTATTTCTGTAAAGCACAGTTTAAAATGTACTGATTTGATGTTTAACTTGATTTTAGTAGGAAATGTTTTTTAAGATAGAGCCGAGAGCAAAATAGACAAGTTTATCTCTATAATTAAAAATGAACATAAACGAATATTAAGAGAAATATCTGATGTTAGAGTAATAATATTAAGATAAGAAACTAGACAAGATAAAAGATTTTTTAAACGAAAAAAATAAAGAATATAAAAGTGACAGATATCCATCAAGATTAAATATATAATAAAACACGACAACCATATATGAAACCGATTAAGGAGATAATAATCCACATCTAAAATAGAAAATACTTCAAATCCAACCAACTATACACTACAGCTCTTACTTTCACGTCATAAGTTACCGTTTAGCTATTGAAGATATAATAATATAAAGTATTACAGCATGGATCAGAAACTTACATCCTAAAATATAAATTTACAAAGTAGTAGAAAAATAGCAGGAAAAATATTATAGCCTAGTAATTTATTATCCTAATAAATTTGACAACGCATTCATTCGGTATTAAAATGACAGAAGGAGGTGATAAATTTTTAAATTATAGAGAACAACAAAGTCAGTTAAATAGATAGGTTAATAATTTAATTATTGATAAAACCCAATACATAAACCAATATAAGTAACAAAACATTGAAGGATCTATGAACTTCTAAACCTTGAAAAATCCTGGAGTAAATTATATCCGTAAATGACTATATAATAGTAATTAGTAAGAAAAATAAGATGATTCATAGGAAGTTTGAGCAGGAGTTAGTAAAGCTGTGTTATAAGTTACATGCCTAATGCGAAATAATAGAGAGTGATATAATATAAGATGATAATATATTAAACCAAATATATAGAATGAATAATAAAATTTAAACTATAAAATTAAAAATCAGAATTACAGTCAGTAAAAGATAAAGAAGCTAGGTAGAGTTGCAGTTGAGTTATGAAGTATAATTTACTTTTTGATGTGATCATCATCCTTAATCGGTTCAAATAATGGTTGTAAAGTAAGGTTATAATTTTCTTTCCTCAATATGATTTTAACTTCACCTTTAATTTTTCAGTTTTAAAAATTTTTTCTGAAGATATCTTAAACACATTTCAACAAAAATCAAGATTTTCTTAATACAGGATAATAATAGCGCCATTTATTTATAAGAGGAAAAACGTTATAAAGGACAACATATGCGTATCAAACTATCAATAACATCAAACAGTTAACATCATAACAGTTTAAAACGAGCTGTATATATACGGAATCCGAATATGCCAATATGTACAAAAAATCAAGACGACGAACGAAAGATATAGATGATTTCACTGTATAAGATAATTAGAATGTTTAAGATGTGAGACTGAAATTATAACGATATACAAGTTCAATAATCCACCACTCTCCCGTAATACCGCTCTCTCTCATTCCTACTCAGACATACGCACCTCGAATATTGGCTCAATCCATTCTCGCACTTAAACAAAATATTTCTCATTTAATCTTACTTATTAAAATATATTATTTTCAACCATCGTCATAATTCGACTATTATAAATTACACCAATAAATTCATAATCGAATTTACCTAGAAAAATCCTCCAAAAATAAATACTCGAATTCATCACGCATGTCTCTTATATTTATAAGTTATTAGGATGTGTGTCATTCAAAGCTCTTCAGGATATAATAAACTACTTTCTTACTGCCTACCGTCTCTAGAGACAAAAGAAATCCCTTTCTAAAAATCTAGATAGAAATCTATATATCATGCTGATTCCATCTACGTCTTACATCACCGACAGACGTTAAAATTTTCTGGTAACCACAAAGTTCTTAAGACCTCTGGAGTCAGAAGGACCCATTATTAGGAATTAATACCCTTTACACAAACTTTAACAATATGTACTTCTCAAGAGGATCCTGGTATCAGGGTACGTCCAACAACAATGTTAATAACATTCTGATGCGAAAACTTAGTATTGGATATATAATGTTTTTCAAGCTAAATATAACAGAGCACGGAATATCAATCAATTTTCATCCTGATATATTTGTTTCTGGTACATAATCTCTCCACATTTTACGCACCTATTTAAAATTCTGTTAAAATATCTTACTCATACAAATAACTCGAGACTTACGTATTCCTTCTCTATGTAATAAGCGAAAAACTCAAATGTAATAATTCTAATGTTTTATTAAATAGACTCATGAGTTGAGTTTATATATTATTAATGAATTTCGATGCAGCCTTATTTTTTGACGTGTATCATTCTATCTTATAAAATATATTTCGTTAAATGGCTTACATGTTATCATATTATCCAGTTTTCTTTTAATAGGAGTGTAGCCCTATAAGTATATTACTGAATATTTCACTCTTCAGGGTTACAATTATGCCCTAAATTTTTATTCTGATGATTATTATATATTTTGCATGTACGAGAGGAGTGGCGTATTTTTAAATTTTTTAATTGATCTTAAATATAATAAAAAAAAAAAAACAACATAGAGAAACTCCTAGTTTCGTTGAAATAATAAAAAAAAATGTACTTATATCGCGTTTAATGCAATGTAATAAACGTTTTGTGTCTAACACATACACTTATAACTATACTATTAAAGAAAAACCCGAATGTCGTACTAACGTTGATTCCAGAGTATTCCTAGTATTAGGTTATAAATATAATTATTCATCAATTTTTTCAGAGCCCTAGAATTATTTCGCAGACTCTGATTTAACCCCGTTTTTGATAGACGTAAAACCTACATTATATATCAGAATCTTGATTTCAATTCCCATAACTCCTGTGAGTATCTTCGCGTTCTTTAATCAACGTATCTTCTTTGGATCATTAAGGAATCTAAACGCAAATTTTTCACTCGCTTGTTTTGCTAATAGATCATCTGCCATTAAATTAGATAGCGATATTTAATGTTTAAATATATTAATCATGCTGTTTACAGGCCTTATCTAACTGTTAACCCATATGTTCCTATTTTAAATACTTTGTAGTATACTATCGTAACCCAGTGAACCAGACATAATGAAATATTCCTGTAATCCTTCTTGCTCTTCAAAGACAACACTTTGGATCTATAATATAGGTTAAATTTAATGACCATATTGATTAGAATTTTCCTTTGTGATGCTTACAAATGATATCTTCTAAACATCTATAAAATTTTTTTAAAGTTATATAAAAATATAATAAAAAAAGAATTGTTTTTTCTGAAACGGTTTCAACTAATGGCGTCTCTGATTACCTAAACTGACAAGGCAATGAAGGCAGTATCGCTTCCATTTATAATGACTTGCTACAGCGAAAAGTCACTTAAAAATTTAGTTATCATGTTTAATGGAAAATCTCATTGAAATAGATTGAATTCAGAAAATAATTTCAATAATTCAATACCTAAGTGAAAATTATTCCACTATTAGCAGGGTTTGACAAGCTTTGACAAGCTTTGACCCGAAACAAAAAATTCAATACTATTTAACGCCTAGTAACTCCAGAATAATCAGCTTCGCTAAAATGCCTTAAATATACTGAAGGATAACCCTAAAATTATATACCCCATGAGAAAGATTAGAAAGCAAAATAGTTCCGTGAGAGCATAACGAGCTCTCAATGCTAAGTTAGCACATTAGTTCATATTGAAATCGTTTTGGAATCATAACAGATAATAATAATAAATCTTCAGAAAAATATTGAATGAATGATATCAAATTTCAATAAAATAATATATACTAAATCCAAAAAACAGAAAAAATATTTATCCCTCATCCAATATGTACAGAATAGTACCTATTAAAAAAAAAAAAAATAGGAGTCTTTTATAATAGGACATAATAAACTAATTTACATAAAATTTCAAAATTCGTACTTAATTAAGATATTGAAATATTTATATTCATTTGATTGTAAAAATATATTAAATATTAAATGACAACTATGTATATTACAACCTTACTCATTAAGTTAGAGTTTTAGATAAATTCAAAAAACTTACAGTAATTAAAACATTGATATTAATATACATATAGATATATGGAATACACGTAAAATCCACAAAGATTATTGTGAATCTGGAATAAAATAAATTGTAAAGATATACAAAATCAAAATTATAAAAAAAAAAATTAAAATTAATGAAATAAACCAACTTTATTGAACAAAAGATAATGACAAAAAAAATAATGAACATATTAGTAAGGGTGCATTTAATCGATTAAATAAACAAAATACAACATACCCTAAGATTACTCATCAGAATAAATAATAGCTTCTACTTAACACTTTGGAAGTAAGTAATAAAGATACATAGAAGTATACTAATTGAATAATAAATACTAGCAATATTTCATCAATACACATAGGAATTAGAAATGTTAATACAATAAAATATATAAATAAAATAAAAGAGAATAAAATAAGATAAACAAACTATAATTTATACATATATTATTTAGATAAATTTATATCATGAAGAGGTAAGATTAGCGAAACAAGACATAATCCATTTGTGAAGGTTAACATAGAATTAAATAATAAATGTTTAATTCATAAAAGCAAACTAGAAAAGATTACACAATGATCAGAATAATATGTATTTAATGTATGAAAGATTAATTTTTCAAAAAGAGATACCACCGTAGAAAACACAAAGGATACCTTGATGAGATATTATGAATATGAAATAAATCAATAAAACAATATTAAATAAAACACAGATTTGAATAATAATGATCGTATTCAGAGCAAGTTAATAAAATGAATTTATATAATAACAAAGCCCCCATAGCAACACAGAGGGATACTTAACGTTCAAAACTTCTTAACTGCTATTTTATCTTCATGCTCATATAAATCATTACATACAAAGCAAAATAAAGCCAGGTTCGTTCATAAATTAAATTGTCAATAGTTTAATGCAAATATATATAATCAAACAAGGGGCGCGATATTCGCACACTACCACTTATGATTAATATATGAATAAAATTAAAATAATTACAACACTCTGAGTACAAACCTCAAATATAATCCTCAGTATATAAATATTATATAATGTTCTATTTTATATTAAAAGATCAAAGGGGGGGGGCGTAAAATGACCCCCACTTGAATATATAAATATTTATATAATATTTTATAAAAAATTAATTAAAATTTAATCATTAATTCGTAAATAATTAAAATAATTATATGGTATATTTATCTAATTTATAATTTTTATAAATTAATATATTCATATAAAATAGTATTGTTTAATATTCAATTAAAATACATTTATTTATTTTTATTCGTTATATAAATATTGTATATTGTTTGAAAATTTATATTTCAGAGTGTTACGTGTTTTACCCTACATACATCTTTTAACTTCTTATACCTTCTAATTTTATCCTTCAATGTTTTAAAATCCTCAATAACAATATTTAAAACCCACTTTTTTTGATTTATATATAAATGGTCTGATTTTGTAAAGTTCTATCATATTGGACGCCCCCGTGTTTCACGGGGGACGTCCAAAAATTCAACTAATTATATTTATAATTTATAATACTTATTTTCTACGTGTCTTTTATAGCATCTTCATTTTTAATAAATATATATTATGTATATCTTTATATAGAGCGACCCACCTATAGGTGGGTCGTTGAATAAATTTTTAAATATATATCATTAAATTTACAGACGACCCTCATATATAGAGTGGTCGCTTAAAATAAAAATATTATTAAATAATAATATATATTAATCTTTTACATAGTACGACCCAGCCTATAGACGGTAAGGTCGCTAAAAATAAAAATTTTTTTAAATTAATATATATTTTACAAACCATGACATAAATATATAAAAAATTATTTTTAAATATAATATAATTTAATACAAAAAAAGACACCATGAATCCTTCCACCTGCTGACTAAATTTAAATTTTTATTAAAATATAAATTTTTCAAGGACGACCGTGACGCTAAATTAAATTAATTAAATATAATTTACAGCGCCATGCCTATAGGCATGGCCGTAAAATTAAAATTTTTAAAATATAATCTTTACAACCGAATACTCAACATCCTAATAAGGTGGAGTCGTTGAAAATTTAAATATTTATTAAATAATTAATTATTATTCTTTACAAGTGCTTCCGTAAAATAGCGGGGTCGTTTGAATAAATAAAATTTTTTTAGAGAAAATATATAATATATACTTCGTAAGAGGGTAGTATGAGAGATATAGTGTCTTATATAAATAAAAAAATAAAATAATATTTTTGATTGAATGAATTGTTTTATCCATTTTTAATTTAAGGCTTATTCTTGAAAATATAATGCGTTAAAAATTGGCAATTACTGGAGCCACTACGACCCCAACCTTTTATAAAAAAATAATTAAATAATTTTTAAAAGAGTGTGGGATATAACAGGCAAGCAAGTATCCCAACATCTCGTATTAAATACAACGAAGTATATGAAAATAGGGTGGAGATACGCTACGATATCCTACCTCATCGATTAAACATCAATAATCTATATTATAAAGAATAGGTGGTTAAGATACGTAGTCGATATAATATACCCAATCTCTTCAGTAATAAACATATATTTTATATCAACAACTTTATATATTAATATATTAAAAAATAAATAAAAATAATAAAATATATAAAATACATGAAAATTCTAACACGTTACAGAACCGATGACTTATTTTTTTTGTTTTAAATTTCGACTAACTCCTACTTTAAAACAATATAACATATTCCCCCTTTTTCTAAGTATTTTAATAAAAAATATTAATTACACATATATTAGCAACTCTATCTTACAACTAACATGCAATATTATTTTTTATATTTTTAAAAATATTATTTCTACTTATTTATAACATATAATCGTTTAAAATATTAAAATGTAATCTTAATTTGTTGTGACGCCAATTCAAGAAAATTCTTAATTTTGTTCTCGAGATGACCCAAATATTGTTTATACTAATTTATATTTCGATTTATATCAGCATTTATCTCAGATTAATGCTATATATTTACTTGAAGTTAAGTATACATAAATTCAATGTTATTTTTACTTCGTATTAAAATATTAGTTTCCTATAGAGGTTCTATCACATAAATATAATATCTATATCTTTATAGTATCAGAAAGTAATCGATAACAAAATATAAAAAAAAGGCTAATTTTCTATTCCCAAAGCTGCTAATTTTCCTATTTATTTCTTAATGTTTATAAATGAATAAATATTTTCCGACGCTACACTATCAAGTATCAGATTATTCCAGCTTGTATTCATTCTATTTTAACCCAATAACCTTTTTCTTTTGTTTGGAATTATTTCTCAAGATTTGTGGTTTTTAATATTCAGATGTATCAAACAGTTTTATATTCCTTTCTATATATTTTACATTATATGATATAAATCATTTGGGCCTAGGTGGGGGGGGGGATTTAGCTAAATTGCAATCAGTAATATGATAATATTAATTAAATTTGATCTATATTCATCGAAATTTAACGGATTAAATTTGCGGTGTTTAAATTTATCTTTAAATTTAACGCTTTCAATTACTCTAGAATAGACATTCCCATCTTAAGATATTTTTACCACTCTCTTAGTTATTTGTTTTTTTTAACATATATTATAGAATATATATTTTTTTACTGAGAATATTTTAAAATGATATTACAAAATATCATTCATATAACTAATCTATTACTTACCTGTCTGCATTATTTAAGAAATCTTTACTTCTGCTATTCTTTCTATCTTGTATTCCCATCGTTTTACTTACAAACACGGGAATAGTTAGATCAATTAATTATAAGAAACTTTCTTAAAAATTCATTCTCGACTTCCTAATTCTCATATCTACGTGTTAAGATCAAATGTATTGATTTCTATCCTGATATCGCTCTGATAAATATGTCATAATAAATATTCTTAATGTATTTTCGTTATTTTCAATCCTAAAAATTCAAATTCACTGATTTCAATAATTTCATTTAGTGAATAATAAGGATATATGCGATTATTATATTCAAGTTATTAGTAAAACTAATTTATGAAACTTTATCGTAATTTTATATTTTTCTGCTGCTAGAAGGGTAAAGGCGTTTATGTAAATTGTTTAGGTGTATAGTTCTGATAAGAGATAACGAATGATAGAGTTCTTTAAAATCCAAAGTAGCACTCCGAAAATTTCAATTTAACTGAAATCTCAAAAGACGCCTAAGGAAAATCGCTTAATGTTTTTCTATATCCAGTTTTGAAATTTCCTGGTTAGCAAATACTGAACAATTGGCCAGAAAACATAACTCATATCATTCGCATCTAAAAAACCGATATATAAATATGAGTTTATATATATTTATCATTAAACTTTCATTGAATAATATGGTGATAAATTAAGAAATATCTATGTGTTAAAAAATAAATATAGTACTGATTCCTCCTCTAATCCTCTTTTCTATCATTAACACTTCGTGTCTTTTAATAAAATCTAAATTGATTTTTACTTATTCGTTCTTTTAATAATGGTCATCCAACTAAGATAACCCTAGGAAGATGTAATAAAAATAAACGGTTATAGACTGGATCTTTTAATTTATATAAGATATCTAATAACAAGTGTTCTATAAAAATTTATCAAAACACTAATCCGATAAAAATATAACAATGATATCAGTATATGTAAGTATAGACATAATATGATGGATATATCTTTAAATTAGTTTTACATAAGAATTATTAAAAAAATTCTTGTCCAAGAATAAGTCGACTAGACATGTATATGTAGGTCCTCGTTTGATATATATCTTCATGTATTCAAAATAATTATAAAAATATTTTTCATTTTATTAAGGAGAAGTTGCGATATGAATTAAAATTTTTGCTATATCATACGAAAAGATTCGGAAGATTGTGTTGCGAAACATCATTTACTAAGTTATTATAGTAGCTGAAACTGATTCTTATTCTAATAGATAAAAAATTATTTGTATAAATTCTTTAAATTTAACATTTTTCTAAAAAATTATGTGATGCCAGTTTAGCATAGGGACGATAGACATAAAATCTAATGAACAATCCCGATGAGAATCTTCAACTCCATGTAAACTTGTTGAAGTATTGATCCTTCATCAACCTTTTATAAAACTGACTGAAACTTATAATAAGTTTCATTG
>JABUQX010101087.1:0-32500 GCA_015478945.1 Trachelipus rathkii | reverse complement strand
ATGGCGCTTTGCATATATAATAAATAAATAAATATATACACACTTGAAAGTGAGGAAACTAACAGAATTTTCACAATAGCCTTGAAAAGATACTTTAAAAATAATTCCCATTTTGAAAATATACATTCAAAATACTTTCCAATTTTCCATGCTATTTTCCATTTTTTCAATTTTTGCTTTTAAAGAAGAGTAAAATACTTTTATGTCTAAATTTAATCTTTATTGGCAAACAAATAAAAACAAATGGAAAAAAAATTAGGAAAACCTTCTTTAACGTTTTTAATTATGTTATTATAATAAAATTTAATTCACTTTGGTGTTAGCGATTTTTTTTAGCAAATTTCGTTACTTTCAGATATTTTTACCTATTTTAATAAAATTTACAAATTTTTAAATATATCTTATTAATTTACCTATGATTATTTTGGATAACTTTGCTGAAATTAAGTCATTACAACTTCTTTTTATGGAGGAGGTATATGATTAGAGAGAATTCCGAAAAGTAACGATCATTGTAATAGCAATAGCATAAATTAGGGTGAAATGAGGGTGAAAGGAGAGTGATGCTACCGTACAAAGGATATAAATAGATATAGGAGTTTTAATATAAAATTTAAATATATAAATATATTAAATTTACTAGTTTATTTTATTATTTAGTTGATATTTATCTATATTAAACGACTTACACATATTTTCAGATATCTTAAAAAAACCTATTTTTTTTACTTATTTTTAAATTATTTATTTTAATGTATTTTTTCCTTTAATTTATTTTTCATTTATGAAATATTTTCACGGATATCACCATTCATCTTCAAAGAAAAATATGACTAAGTGTAAGTATTTATGAATATTTTTAGATTCAGAAGTAAATTTTGGAAGTTAAAATTTACATATAAGAAGTTGAAAGGTCCTAATATTAGAAAAGAGAAAAACAAACTTACTCCCCACTCATATATATATGGAGGCAGAGTAGCAGCAGCAGCAGCAGCAGCAGCAGGCATATATATATATGCAGTATATATATATATATATATATATATATATATATATATATATATATATATATATATATATATATATATATATTAATAAGATATACAAAGGAAATTTTCCTTAAATTTTTGAGGAGGGCAAATAAAATATTACTGCATATTTTACTGCAATAAATTATATATATATATATCTCCGGTTCCAGCAGCAGCAGTATATATATATATAAATATATATATATATATATATATATATATATATATATATATA
The DNA here is from genome assembly GCA_015478945.1 of Trachelipus rathkii. NCBI lineage: Eukaryota > Metazoa > Arthropoda > Malacostraca > Isopoda > Trachelipodidae > Trachelipus > Trachelipus rathkii. The sequence continues at coordinate 31,234 of JABUQX010101087.1, read as the reverse complement.
TATATATATATATATATATATATATATATATATATATTTTTCTTTTTTGATTGTCCATTTATTTACTTCATTTCCCCTTTTCATTTTCATGGGACATAATTTTCCTGAAAAACTTCCAAAAAATTTAGCATGAATATAGCTGAATCATCGGCCAGTTCCATTCCCGAAAGACTTTCCTCACCATTCCATTTATCATTTCCTCTGCAATTATATTTCCTGCTTTTCATGTATCGTTTTTTTGAAGTATTAAAAAGATTAGGGGAAAGACATTTTCTTTGTGCGCAAAATAAGAATAAAATACGAATCTTTAAATGCTTTAAAATTATTTTTTAAAATTGCTAATGAAAATAAAAATAATATTTAAGATTGGGATATCGAGAAATAATTAAAATGATTATTTCTATCTATTTATACTATTATCTTATTCTTCCCTTCTTTTAAATTTATATTTTTCATCAATCTGTCATTTTTTTTCTTCCGCTTTTAAAATTTTTTATCCAAGTTTATTTTCATTAATTAATCAACTATATAATTATTTTTTCTGTTTTAATTTTTTTAATTTTTTTTTCATATTTTCAATTTAATATTTTTAAATAATTTTTCTTTTACTTTAACATTTATTTCTCTATTTTTTCATAGTAATTAAAAAATTATATTTCAATCTTTCTCATTTTTTCCTTTATTTCTATTGTTTTTTTTTTATTATTTTTCTTATCATATATATTAAAAAAAAAATTTATTTTAATTATTTTTGTTCATGTAAAACCTTTAATAAGTTTAAATTTCTAGACTTTTTTTCAGATTATCAATTAATATTTTTTAATATTTTTTTTCGTTTTAACCTTTATTTCTCTATCCTATATTTAGTAATTAAAAAAATACATTTCTATCTTTTTCATTTTTTCCTTTATTTCTATTATGTTTTTCTTCTTTTATTTTTCGATAACCACCAAGTCTTATCATATATATTCAATATTTTCTTTATTTTACTTCCAATTATTTTTGTTCATGTAAAACCTTTTTTATCGTTACAATTTTGATTTAATTTTATATACCTTTCTTTTCTTATACTTTATTTATATATAATTTTCCTAATTTTTCTCCGTTTCCTTATTTTTTCAAAAACATTTCATCAGTTTACAAACATTTTCTTCTCTTCCTTTTCTTGCATAAAAATTGTATTTACTTATTTTTTTTTTTTTATATATTATATATATAATATATATATATATATATATATATATATATATATATATATATATATATATATATATATATATTTTAAATATTTATATACGTGTTAACATCATATAGATATATATATTATTATATATATATATATATTATATTATTATATATATATATATATATATATATATATATATATATATATATATATATATAGTTATATGAAATCTAGTAATAAACAAATATATATATATATATATATATATATATATATATATATATATATGGTATATATATATATATATATATATATATATATATATATTGTAATGGATAGGAAATGAAAGAACCAACTAAAAAATGGAAGATGAGTTAGTTTAGAATTTGGGATTTAAAAAATAGATCGTTTGGTACGACTCAACAAGGAGTAACCTTGACAGAGGTGGCGATGGGAATCAGTAACCAAGAAAGGATATAAGAAAAGAAAAAGCTGCATGGTGTAAGGTAACAAGAAAAAGTATTAAAAAAACTCGTACTAAAACGGGGGTTGACGTTGGAGTGACGTATAAGCTATCGTCTTCATGAATTGGAACAGCGACTCAGGAATGACACAATAACAAAATTGGATGGATTGTTGTTCGCTTTCATTGATGTTCGAATAAGCTCCGATCAAAGGTTGGAATTACTAAAAATACCATTTTGGAATCCTGTGATGATATAAACAATTTTGGATATCAAACTGTAAGTCAAGTGAAATTATATGAGTTCTTTGGACATACTGGATTCTAGTGAGTGTTGTAAGTATAATTAATCACTGTCAGGTTGTTAAACATTGCCTAAGAGTAATTAATTAAAAGGGGATAATTTTAAAGTGCTTAAATTTGAGTTGTGACAATATTACCAATTTAAATGTGATTTTGCTGAATTTGTTAAAAATTTGGGTTTGTTTTACAGTCCGTTAATGACTGGAGTTGATTTCGCAAGAAGCGAAACAAATTATAACAATTACTAAATTGTGTGAGCAAACAGACATGATAGCGATTTCTTTGTCGTAAGATGTATTTATATGTTGTAATATTAATGAAATTTATATTTGATATGTTATCATTGTAAATAGATAGGTAGCTGTTTTTGTTGTAGGGATTATTTCAATATATATGTTTCCTGATTTAAACTTAGTACGAATTTTTTATGATTGTTAGGTGAGATAATTAATTTAAACCAATACGTGAATTATATATTAGAAAATCTTTTGTTTATTATTCCTCTTCCATTGGTGTAAAGAAATAAGGGTATAAGATTGAAAACAGAAAAGAATTAGTAAAGATAAAAACTATTTCAATATATATATATATATATATATATATAGAAATGAAAGAGAGTATATATATATTTATATATATCTTACAAGATACTGTATGAGATATATGTAATATATTTGATTATATATATATATATATATATATATATATATATATATTTTAGCATTATTCGATATGCTACTTCTTTATCTTTATTTTTTCATCTATTCAATACTTAGGATATGAGTCTCATTTTTATTGATATTTTTATTATATTATGTTTATTCTTTTATTTAAACATCCTCCATTCTTTCTTCAACTTCCTTTATTTTTTTGGCTTCATTTAATAATTTTTTATCTTTACTTATATATTATTTGCTCTTACCTAAAGCGAGAAATTCAGGCAAGAATTTTCACAATGGCCTTTGAGAAGATACGCTCTCTTCAAAATAATTCCCATTTTGAAAATATACATTCTGTTTCGTTTCCAATTCCATGTTATTTTCATTTTTTCAGTCTTTGCTTTTAAAGAACATTAAAATCCTTTTATGTTTAAATGGAATTTTTATTGGCAAACCAATAAAAACAAATGGAAAACGAATTTTGAATATCTTCTTTAATGTTCTAATAATGTTATTGTAATAAAATATACATTACTTCAGTCTTAGAGATTTTTTTTAGGATATTTAGTTAATTTTAAATATTTTTAGCTATTTTAATAAAATTTAAATATATTTATGTAATTCTTATTTATTTACTAGCAACTATTTTGTAACTTTGCTATTAAACCTTCATTACACTTTTTTGTTAAATTGAAAGTTTTTTGCTACGCTTAGACATTCGTAAATGTTATGTGAAAACTGTATAGCTTACACAGTATAAATAAATATTATTTTATAAATATAATATATAATTCAAAAAGGTGTTTTAACTATTATAAATAAGAATAAATATTTTATAAAAGGTTTAAATATTTAGATAATTCAGGTTTATTTATCTATTTCGTTGGGTAGGATAAGTTTATCTATAAAAACTACCAACATATATTTTCAGATATCTTAAATAAATATATTTATATTTCTTATTTTCTTTTTTAAATATATTAAAATATATTTTTCTACTTTAATTGATTTTCCGTTTGTGAAATATTTTCAAAAAAAATTCCCATTAGTCCTCAAATAAATATATGTATAAATGTCGGTCGTAATGCATATTTAAAGATTCAGAAGTAAATTATAATAGTAAACATGTAAATATTTAGGAATTGATAAATCTTAATATTCTCGCGCTAGACTCATAATCCACTAATATCTAATATAAAATAATTATGGGTATTTTTGCTAGGCCCAGGTTCAATCCCAGCCCCAGCAGAGCGAAATTACTTAAGGGGTTATTTTTGAATACCTATCAAACTGCGCTGAATTTGTAGCAGTTGTTTTACATACAATATGTTCCCCGGTTATAAAGTATTTCACTCTGCGCGGTGCCCCGTTTGTCGCTCACGCCCGAGTGTGGACGGGTAGCGTGCGTCGTGGTTCCTGCGGGGTGATATTCACCACAGGAACAATTCTCGCACTTTACTTCTTTCAGTCCATCGTGGCGTGGTCGTCAAACACTTACGCGACATTCTAGGCTCCAGGGTTCACATCCTGCAGCAGGGTGAAATTACTTAAGGTGTTATTTTTGAATACCATCACACTGCGTTGAATTTGTAGTAGTTGTTTTACATATATATATAGTAAGAGTATATATGAGTATGTATATATATATATATATATATATATATATATATATATATGTATATATAGATATGTTATATATATATATATATATATATATATATATATATATATATATATATATATACCTCGTATCGTTGAAAATAATAGAAAGAGTAGCAGTTATATATATAGTATATATATATATATATATATATATATATATATATATATATATATATATATATATATATATATATATATATATATATATATATATATATTGTAATAAATGGTGTTTATCCTTCCCTTTATAGATTTCTGTTTATTTCTGTAAGTAAATTCAAATAATTTATTTATGCAAGCTTTAACCAACTCATCAATTAAGAACAACAAAATGAGGAAAACGAGGCAAAGAAGATTTTCTTAATATATAATTCACATATAGTATTTCTTAACAAGTAAATTCACTTTATTTTTAGACCTTTTAGTTATACCCTAATATATATCAATTAAATAGTAACCTAATCTAATTTAACCTAACAATCATTAATACAAAATAAGATTAAAAAAAATGTCACAATTTTTTTATTCCTCTTAAATGCACAATCCTTATCACTTGGTCGTTCCAATTCCACGTAATTAATCACTGGCATATTCATGGGACCTTAAGGACAAATAGTTCGGCAACAAAGAAATATAAACGTCAAATTAGAACACATAAACTGTTAATTTTTCGGACACTAATAAGTAAATATTTAATAATTCATAATACGAGAGTCATAAATTTAGAGACAAATCGAGTAGACACCAAACAACTTGTAGTACAAAATATGGGCAGTTACTTACTAATTATTCCCAACATGTCATACTTAACACCTTTAATCATTCCCGAATAGAGTGATACTTGATTCCAACTCCAGACGAGGTTACACTTAGTTCCAACTCTAGTTTCTAGGCAGGCAGGAGAGTACGGGTTTATGGACTGCTGTTTCCAATTTCGTTTTAAATCGACATCTGACGCACCAATTTATCATCTTTTTCTTTCATGCCAATCTTATAGTTATTTATCACTTGAGTAATTTAGGTTACTAGTCTCTAGGCCCAATCTCCAAGTTCAGTCCCAGGGTTAATCCCTATAAATAATAATAATTGTTAACAACAAATCATATTAAAATTTATAATAATAATAATAATAATAAATCTATTAATTTATTTCCTTACCGTATACTTCTACGGGATATTTTCCTTTTTCTTGGCTTCCTCCTTCCATTCCTGCGTCCTGAGTAACGAAACAGTCCAATTCCTTGAGATGTGTTATACAATCTAACTTTTTTATACCGACCTTCCCAGTTCTTACCTCAGAATATAATTTAGGTAGTTCTCTAATTCCCAACATTCCTCCCTCTCTCAAGTTTCTGAACCCAAACTTAAAAGAAGGAAGGAACAAGTACAAAAAAAGAAAACAGACACAACAGACGATACATTACTACCTTACTCCCGTACATCTAGCTCGTTCCAACTCCTGTTTCTTACTTCCCATTTTTCATCGTCCATCATATCTACCTCTTGCATCTGCGCGAAGTCAAGGGTATCGGCCCACACACTACGGAAGCCACCAGTGTTATATAAGGGATTTTCTATCCTTCGGTTTATTGATTTCTGTTTATTTCTGTAAGTAAATTCGAATAGTTTATTTATGCAAGCTTTAACCAACTCATCAATTAAGAACAACAAAATGAAGAAAACAAGGCAAAGAAGATTTTCTTAATATATAATTCACAAATAATATTTCTTAACAAGTAAATTCACTTTATTTTTAGACCTTTTAGTTATACCCTAATATATATCAATTAAATAGTAACCTAATCTAATTTAACCTAACAATCATTAATACAAAAATAAGATTAAAAAATGTCAATAGTTTTTTATTCCTTTTAAACGCACAATCCTTATCACTTGGTCGTTCCAATTCCACGTAATTAATCACTGGCAAATGTTCATGGGACCTTAAGGACAAATAGTTCGGCAACAAAGAAATATAAACGTCAAATTAGAACACATAATCTGTTAACTTCTCGGGCACTGATAAGTAAATATTTAATAATTCATAATACGAGAGTCATAAACTTAGAGACAAAATCGAGTAGACATCAAACAACATTTAGTACAAAATATGGGCAGTTACTTACTAATTATTCCCAACATGTCATATTTAACACCTTTAATCATTCCCGAATAGTGTGATACTTAATTCCAACTCCAAACGAGGTTACGCTTAGTTCCAACTTTAGTTTCCAGGCAGGCAGGAAAGTACCGGTTTATAGACTGCTGTTTCCAATTTCGTTTTAACTCGACATCTGACGCTCTAATTTGTCATCTTTTTCTTTTATAAGCCAATCCTATAGTTATCACTTGAGTAATTTAGGTTACCTAGTCTCTAGCCCCAATCTCCAAGTTCAGTCCCAGGGTTAATCCTTATAAATAATAAATATTTGTTAACAACAATTCATATTAAAATTTATAATAATAATAATAAATCTATTAATTTATTTCCTTACCGTATACTTCTACGGGATATTTTCCTTTTTCTTGGCTTCCTCCTTCCATTCCTGCGTCCTGAGTAACGAAACAGTCCAATTCCTTGAGATGTGTTATACAATCTAACTTTTTTATACCGACCTTCCCAGTTCTTACCTCAGAATATAATTTAGGTGGTTCTCTAATTCCCAACATTCCTCCCTCTCTCAAGTTTCTGAACCCAAACTTAAAAGAAGGAAGGAACAAGTACAAAAAGAAAACAGACAAAACAGACGATACATTACTACCTTACTCCCGTACATCTAGCTCGTTCCAACTCCTGTTTCTTACTTCCCATTTTTCATCGTCCATCATATCTACCTCTTGCATCTGCGCGAAGTCAAGGGTATCGGCCCACACACTACGGAAGCCACCAGTGTTATATAATGGGTGATCGTCCTTCTCTTTATTGATTTCTGTTTATTTCTGTAAGTAAATTCGAATAATTTATTTATGCAAGCTTTAACAACAAATGAAGGAAAACAAGGCAAAGAAGATTTTCTTAATATATAATTCACAAATAATATTTCTTAACAAATAAATTCACTTTATTTTTAAACCTTTTAGTTATACTCTAATATATATATCAATTAAATAATAACCTAATCTAATTTAACCTAACAATCATTAATACAAAACAAAGATTTAAAAAAGAATGTCACAATTTTTTTATTCCTTTAAAATGCACAATCCTTATCACTTGGTCGTTCCAATTCCACGTAATTAATCACTGGCAAATGTTCATGGGACCTTAAGGACATATAGTTCGGCAACAAGGAAATATAAGCGTCAAATTAAAGTATATAATCTGTTGATTTCTCGGACACTGATAAGTAAAATATTTAATAAGTCATAATACGAGAGCCATAAATTTTGAGACAAAATCGGTTACATATTAAACAAACTTGTAGTACAAAATATGGGCAGTTACTTACTAATTATTCCCAACACGTCATACTTAACACTTTTAATCATTCCCGAATAGTGTGATACTTATTTCCCACTCCAGACGAGGTTACATTTAGTTCCAACTTTAGTTTCTAAGCAGGCAGGAGAGTACCAGTTTATGGACCGCTGTTTCCAATTTCGCTTTAACTCGACATCTGATGCACCATTTTATCATCTTTTTCCCTTTATAATAAGCCAATCATATATCGTTGTCACTTGAGTAATTTAGGTTACCTAGTCTCTAGGCCCAACCTCCAAGTTCAGTCCCAGGGTTAATCCCTTTAAATAATAAATATTTGTTAACAACAATTCATATTAAAATCTATAACAATAATAATAAATCCATTAATTTATTTCCTTACCGTATACTTCTACGGGATCTTTTCCTTTTCCTCGGCTTCCTCCTTTTATTCCTACGTCCTGAATAACGAAACGATCCGATTCCTTTGAGATGCGTTATACGATCTAACTTTTTTATACCGACCTTCCCAGTTCTTACCTTAGAATATAATTTAGGTGGTTCTCTAATTCCCAACAATATTACCTCTCTCAAGTTTCTGAACCCAAACTTAAAAGAAGGAAGGAACAAGTACAAAAAAAGAAAACAGACACAACAGACGATACATTACTACCTTACTCCCGTACATCTAGCTCGTTCCAACTCCTGTTTCTTACTTCCCATTTTTCATCGTCCATCATATCTACCTCTTGCATCTGCGTGAAGTCAAGGGTATCGGCCCACACACTACGGTATACATCAGTGTTATATAAGAGATTTTCTATCCTTCGGTTTATTGATTTCTGTTTATTTCTGTAAGTAAATTCGAATAATTTATTTATGCAAGCTTTAACCAACTCATCAATTAAGAACAACAAAATGAAGAAAACAAGGCAAAGAAGATTTTCTTAATATATAATTCACAAATATTATTTCTTAACAAGTAAATTCACTTTATTTTTAGACCTTTTAGTTATACCCTAATATATATTAATTAAATAGTAACCTAATCTAATTTAACCTAACAATCATTAATACAAAAATAAGATTAAAAAATGTCACAATTTTTTTATTCCTTTTAAACGCACAATCCTTATCACTCGGTCGTTCCAATTCCAAGTAATTAATCACTGGCAAATGTTCATGGGACCTTAAGGACAAATAGTTCGGCAACAAAGAAATATAAACGTCAAATTAGAACACATAATCTGTTAACTTCTCGGGCACTGATAAGTAAATATTTAATAATTCATAATACGAGAGTCATAAATTTAGAGACAACATCGAATAAACACCAGAACAACTTGTAGTACAAAATATGGGCAGTTACTTACTAATTATTCCAACATGTCATACTTAACACCTTTAATCATTCCCGAATAGTGTGATACTTAATTCCAACTTTAGACGAGGTTACACTTAGTTTCAACTTTAGTTTCAAGGCAGGCAGGAAAGTACCGGTTTATGGACTGCTGTTTCCAATTTGTTTTAACTCGACATCTGACGCACCAATTTATTATCTTTTTCTTTTATAAGCCAATCCTATAGTTATCACTTGAGTAATTTAGGTTACCTAGTCTCTAGGCCCAATCTCCAAGTTCAGTCCCAGGGTTAATCCCTATAAATAATAAATATTTGTTAATAACAATTCCTATTAAAATTTATAATAATAATAAGAATAAATCTATTAATTTTATATTATCTACTGGAGCTTTTCCTTCTCTTTGGCTTCTTAATTTCATTCCTGCGTCCTGAGTAACGAACAGTCCGATTCCTTGAGATGTGTTATACAATCTAATTTTTTTTATACCGACCTTCCCAGTTCTTACCTCAGAATATAATTTAGGTGGTTCTCTAATTCCTAACATTCCTCCCTCTTTCAAGTTTGGAAACCCAAACTTAAAAGAAGGAAGGAACAAGTACAAAAAAAGAAAACAGACACAACAGACGATACATTACTACCTTACTCCCGTACATCTAGCTCGTTCCAACTCCTGTTTCTTACTTCCCATTTTTCATCGTCCAAGGGATCTCCTTCTTCCTTCTGCGCGAATTCAAGGGTTTCAGCCCACACACTACGGAAGCCGCCAGTGTAATGTATGGGATATTCCAATCCTTCAGCTTTATTGCTTTCTGTTTATTTCTGTAAGTAAATTCGAATAATTTATTTATGCAAGCTTTAACCAACTCATCAATTAAGAACAACAAAATGAGAGGAAAACAAGGCAAAGAAGATTTTCTTAATATGTAATTCACAAATAATATTTCTTAACAAGTAAATTCACTTTATTTTTAGACCTTTTAGTTATACCCTAATATACATCAATTAAATAGTAACCTAATCTAATTTAACCTAACAATCATTAACACAAAAATAAGATTAAAAAATGTCAAAAATTTTTATTCCTTTTACATGCACAATCCTTATCACTCGGTCGTTCCAACTCCACGTAACTAATCACTGGCAAATGTTCATGGGACCTTAAGGACAAATAGTTCGGCAACAAAGAAATATAAACGTCAAATTGGAGCACATAATCTGTTAATTTTTCGAACACTAATAAGTAAATATTTAATAATTCATAATACGAGAGTCATAAATTTAGAGACAAAATCGAGTAGACACCAAACAACTTGTAGTACAAAATATGGGCAGTTACTTACTAATTATTCCCAACATGTCATACTTAACACCTTTAATCATTTCCGAATAGTGTGATACTTAATTCCAACTCCAGACAAGGTTACACTTAGTTCCAACTTTAGTTTCTATGCAGGCAGGAAAGTACCGGTTTATGGACTGCTGTTTCCAATTTCGTTTTAACTCGACATCTGACGCACCAATTTATTATCTTTTTCTTTTATAAGCCAATCCTATAGTTATCACTTGAGTAATTTAGGTTAGGTTACCTAGTCTCTAGGCCCAATCTCCAAGTTCTGTCCCAGGGTTAATCCCTATAAATAATAAATATTTGTTAACAACAATTCCTATTAAAATTTATAATAATAATAATAATAAATCTATTAATTTATTTCCTTACCGTATACTTCTACGGGATATTTTCCTTTTTCTTGGCTTCCTCCTTCCATTCCTGCGTCCTGAGTAACGAAACAGTCCAATTCCTTGAGATGTGTTATACAATCTAACTTTTTTATACCGACCTTCCCAGTTCTTACCTCAGAATATAATTTAGGTGGTTCTCTAATTCCCAACATTCCTCCCTCTCTCAAGTTTCTGAACCCAAACTTAAAAGAAGGAAGGAACAAGTACAAAAAAAGAAAACAGACACAACAGACGATACATTACTACCTTACTCCCGTACATCTAGCTCGTTCCAACTCCTGTTTCTTACTTCCCATTTTTCATCGTCCATCATATCTACCTCTTGCATCTGCGCGAAGTCAAGGGTATCGGCCCACACACTACGGAAGCCACCAGTGTTATATAAGGGATTTTCTATCCTTCGGTTTATTGATTTCTGTTTATTTCTGTAAGTAAATTCGAATAATTTATTTATGCAAGCTTTAACCAACTCATCAATTAAGAACAACAAAATGAAGAAAACAAGGCAAAGAAGATTTTCTTAATATATAATTCACAAATAGTATTTCTTAACAAGTAAATTCACTTTATTTTTAGACCTTTTAGTTATACCCTAATATATATCAATTAAATAGTAACCTAATCTAATTTAACCTAACAATCATTAATACAAAAATAAGATTAAAAAATGTCACAATTTTTTTATTCCTTTTAAACGCACAATCCTTATCACTCGGTCGTTCCAATTCCAAGTAATTAATCACTGGCAAATGTTCATGGGACCTTAAGGACAAATAGTTCGGCAACAAAGAAATATAAACGTCAAATTAGAACACATAATCTGTTAACTTCTCGGGCACTGATAAGTAAATATTTAATAATTCATAATACGAGAGTCATAAACTTAGAGACAAAATCGAGTAGACACCAAACAACTTGTAGTACAAAATATGGGCAGTTACTTACTAATTATTCCCAACATGTCATACTTAACACCTTTAATCATTCCCGAATAGTGTAATACTTATTCCAACTCCAGACAAGGTTACACTTAGTTCCAACTTTAGTTTCTAGGCAGGCAGGAGAGTACGGGTTTATGGACTGCTGTTTCCAATTTCGTTTTAAATCGACATCTGACGCACCAATTTATCATCTTTTTCTTTCATGCCAATCTTATAGAGTAATTTATCACTTGAGTAATTTAGGTTACCTAGTCTCTAGGCCCAATCTCCAAGTTCAGTCCCAGGGTTAATCCCTATAAATAATAAATATTTGTTAACAATTCATATTAAAATTTATAATAATATTAATAAATCTATTAATTTATTTCCTTACCGTATACTTCTACGGGATATTTTCCTTTTCCTTGGCTTCCTCCTTCCATTCCTGCGTCCTGAGTAACGAAACAGTCCAATTCCTTGAGATGTTTTATACAATCTAACTTTTTTATACCGACCTTCCCAGTTCTTACCTCAGAATATAATTTAGGTGGTTCTCTAATTCCCAACATTCCTCCCTCTCTCAAGTTTCTGAACCCAAACTTAAAAGAAGGAAGGAACAAGTACAAAAAAAGAAAACAGACACAACAGACGATACATTACTACCTTACTCCCGTACATCTAGCTCGTTCCAACTCCTGTTTCTTACTTCCCATTTTTCATCGTCCATCATATCTACCTCTTGCATCTGCGCGAAGTCAAGGGTATCGGCCCACACACTACGGAAGCCACCAGTGTTATATAAGGGATTTTCTATCCTTCGGTTTATTGATTTCTGTTTATTTCTGTAAGTAAATTCGAATAATTTATTTATGCAAGCTTTAACCAACTCATCAATTAAGAACAAAATGAGGAAAACAAGGCAAGGAAGATTTTCTTAATATATATATAATTCACAATATTTCTTAACAAGCAAATTCACTATTTTTAGACTTTAGTTATACCCTAATATATATCAATTAAATAGTAACCTAATCTAATTTAACCTAACAATCATTAATACAAAAATAAGATTAAAAAATGTCACAATTTTTTTATTCCTTTTAAACGCACAATCCTTATCACTTGGTCTTTCCAATTCCACGTAATTAATCACTGGCAAATGTTCATGGGACCTTTAGGAAAAATAGTTCGGCAACAAAGAAATATAACCGTCAGATTAGAGCACATAATCTGTTAATTTTTCGGACACTAATAAGTAAATATTTAATAATTCATAATACGAGAGTCATAAATTTAGAGAAAATCGAGTAGACACCAAACAACTTGTAGTACAAAATATGGGCAGTTACTTACTAATTATTCCCAACATGTCATACTTAACACCTTTAATTATTCCCGAATAGTGTGATACTTATTCCAACTCCAGACAAGGTTACACTTAGTTCCAACTTTAGTTTCTAGGCAGGCAGGAGAGTACCTGTTTATGGACTGCTGTTTCCAATTTCGTTTTAAATCGACATCTGACGCACCAATTTATCATCTTTTTCTTTCATGCCAATCTTATAGTTATTTATCACTTGAGTAATTTAGGTTACTAGTCTCTAGGCCCAATCTCCAAGTTCAGTCCCAGGGTTAATCCCTATAAATAATAAATATTTGTTAACAATTCATATTAAAATTTATAATAATAATAATAAATCTATTAATTTATTTCCTACCGTGGCTACCTCTACGGGATATTTTCCTCTTTTTCCTTGGCTTCCTCCTTCCATTCCTGCGTCCTGAGTAACGAAACAGTCCAATTCCTTGAGATGTGTTATACAATCTAACCTTTTTTTTATACCGACCTTCCCAGTTCTTACCTCAGAATATAATTTAGGTGGTTCTCTAATTCCTAACATTCCTCCCTCTCTCAAGTTTGGGGACCCAAACTTATAAGAAGGAAGGATTAAACATAAAAAAAAACAAAAAAAACATACGATACATTCCTACCTTATTCCCTTCCATCCTTATCTCTAGCTTGTTCCAACTCCTGTTTCTTACCTCCCATTTTCCATCGTCCGTCACATTTACCTCTTCCATCTACGCGAAGTCAAGGGTATCGGCCCACACACTACGGAAGCCACCAGTGTTATATAAGGGATTTTCTATCCTTCGGTTTATTGATTTCTGTTTATTTCTGTAAGTAAATTCGAATAATTTATTTATGCAAGCTTTAACCAACTCATCAATTAAGAACAACAAAATGAGAGGAAAACAAGGCAAAGAAGATTTTCTTAATATGTAATTCACAAATAATATTTCTTAACAAGTAAATTCACTTTATTTTTAGACCTTTTAGTTATACCCTAATATACATCAATTAAATAGTAACCTAATCTAATTTAACCTAACAATCATTAACACAAAAATAAGATTAAAAAATGTCACAATTTTTTTATTCCTTTTAAACGCACAATCCTTATCACTCGGTCGTTCCAATTCCAAGTAATTAATCACTGGCAAATGTTCATGGGACCTTAAGGACAAATAGTTCGGCAACAAAGAAATATAAACGTCAAATTAGAACACATAATCTGTTAACTTCTCGGGCACTGATAAGTAAATATTTAATAATTCATAATACGAGAGTCATAAATTTAGAGACAAAATCGAGTAGACACCAAACAACTTGTAGTACAAAATATGGGCAGTTACTTACTAATTATTCCAACATGTAATACTTAACACCTTTAATCATTCCCGAATAGTGTGATACTTATTCCAACTCCAGACAAGGTTACACTTAGTTCCAACTTTAGTTTCTAGGCAGGCAGGAGAGTACCGGTTTATGGACTGCTGTTTCCAATTTCGTTTTAACTCGACATCTGACGCACTAATTTAGCCAATCTTATAGTTATTATCACTTGAGTAATTCAGGTTACTAGTCTCTAGGCCCAATCTCCAAGTTCAGTCCCAGGGTTAATCCTTATAAATAATAAATATTTGTTAACAACAATTCATATTAAAATTTATAATAATAATAATAAATCTATTAATTTATTTCCTTACCGTATACTTCTACGGGATATTTTCCTTTTTCTTGGCTTCCTCCTTCCATTCCTGCGTCCTGAGTAACGAAACAGTCCAATTCCTTGAGATGTGTTATACAATCTAACTTTTTTTATACCGACCTTCCCAGTTCTTACCTCAGAATATAATTTAGGTGGTTCTCTACCTCAACATTCCTCCCCTCTCTCAAGTTTCTTGAACCCAAACTTTAAAAGAAGGAAGGAACAAGTACAAAAAAAGAAAACAGACACAACAGACGATACATTACTACCTTACTCCCGTACATCTAGCTCGTTCCAACTCCTGTTTCTTACTTCCCATTTTTCATCGTCCATCATATCTACCTCTTGCATCTGCGCGAAGTCAAGGGTATCGGCCCACACACTACGGAAGCCACCAGTGTTATATATGGGAATTTCAATCCTTCGCTTTATTGATTTCTGTTTATTTCTGTAAGTAAATTCGAATAATTTATTTATGCAAGCTTTAACCAACTCATCAATTAAGAACAACAAAATGAGGAAAACAAGGCAAAGAAGATTTTCTTAATATATAATTCACAAATTGTATTTCTTAACAAGTAAATTCACTTTATTTTTAGACCTTTTAGTTATACCCTAATATATATCAATTAAATAGTAACCTAATCTAATTTAACCTAACAATCATTAATACAAAATAAGATTAAAAAAAATGTCACAATTTTTTTATTCCTCTTAAATGCACAATCCTTATCACTTGGTCGTTCCAACTCCACGTAATTAATCACTGGTAAATGTTCATGGGACCTTAAGGACAAATAGTTCGGCAACAAAGAAATATAAACGTCAAATTAGAGCACATAATCTGTTAACTTTTCGGGCACTGATAAGTAATAATTCATTATACGAGAGTCATAAATTTAGAGGCAAAATCGAGTAAACATCAAACAACTTGTAGTACAAAATATAGGCAGTTACTTACTAATTATTCCCAACATGTCATACTTAACACCTTTAATCATTCCCGAATAGTGTAATACTTATTCCAACTCCAGACAAGGTTACACTTAGTTCCAACTTTAGTTTCTAGGCAGGCAGGAGAGTACGGGTTTATGGACTGCTGTTTCCAATTTCGTTTTAACTCGACATCTGACGCACCAATTTATCATCTTTTCTTTTATGCCAATCTTATAGTTATTATCACTTGAGTAATTTAGGTTACTAGTCTCTAGGCCCAATCTCCAAGTTCAGTCCCAGGGTTAATCCCTATAAATAATAAATATTTGTTAACAACAATTCATATTAAAATTTATAATAATAATAATAAATCTATTAATTTATTTCCTTACCGTATCTTCTACGGGATATTTTCCTTTTTCTTGGCTTCCTCCTTCCATTCCTGCGTCCTGAGTAACGAAACAGTCCAATTCCTTGAGATGTGTTATACAATCTTACTTTTTTATACCGACCTTCCCAGTTCTTACCTCAGAATATAATTTAGGTGGTTCTCTAATTCCCAACATTCCTCCCTCTCTCAAGTTTCTGAACCCAAACTTAAAAGAAGGAAGGAACAAGTACAAAAAAAGAAAACAGACACAACAGACGATACATTACTACCTTACTCCCGTACATCTAGCTCGTTCCAACTCCTGTTTCTTACTTCCCATTTTTCATCGTCCATCATATCTACCTCTTGCATCTGCGCGAAGTCAAGGGTATCGGCCCACACACTACGGAAGCCACCAGTGTTATATAAGGGATTTTCTATCCTTCGCTTTATTGCTTTCTGTTTATTTCTGTAAGTAAATTCGAATAATTTATTTATGCAAGCTTTAACCAACTCATCAATTAAGAACAACAAAATGAAGAAAACAAGGCAAAGAAGATTTTCTTAATATATAATTCACAAATAGTATTTCTTAACAAGTAAATTCACTTTATTTTTAGACCTTTAGTTATACCCTAATATATATCAATTAAATAGTAACCTAATCTAATTTAACCTAACAATCATTAATACAAAATAAGATTAAAAAAAATGTCACAATTTATTCCTTTTAAACGCACAATCCTTATCACTCGGTCGTTCCAATTCCAAGTAATTAATCACTGGCAAATGTTCATGGGACCTTAAGGACAAATAGTTCGGCAACAAAGAAATATAAACGTCAAATTAGAGCACATAATCTGTTAATTTTTCGAACACTAATAAGCAAATATTTAATAATTCATAATACGAGAGTCATAAATTTAGAGACAAAATCGAGTAGAAACCAAACAACTTGTAGTACAAAATATGGGCAGTTACTTACTAATTATTCCCAACATGTCATACTTAACACCTTTAATCATTCCCGAATAGTGTAATACTTATTCCAACTCCAGACAAGGTTACACTTAGTTCCAACTTTAGTTTCTAGGCAGGCAGGAGAGTACGGGTTTATGGACTGCTGTTTCCAATTTCGTTTTAAATCGACATCTGACGCACCAATTTATCATCTTTTTCTTTCATGCCAATCTTATAGTTATTTATCACTTGAGTAATTTAGGTTACTAGTCTCTAGGCCCAATCTCCAAGTTCAGTCCAAGGGTTAATCCCTATAAATAATAAAAATTTGTTAACAACAATTCATATTAAAATTTATAATAATAATAATAATAAATCTATTAATTTATTTCCTTACCGTATCCGCCTACGAGATCTTTTCCTTTTTCTTGGCTTCCTCCTTCCATTCCTGCGTCCTGAGTAACGAAACAGTCCAATTCCTTGAGATGTGTTATACAATCTTACTTTTTTATACCGACCTTCCCAGTTCTTACCTCAGAATATAATTTAGGTGGTTCTCTATCTTCAACAATATATATATATATATATATATATAAAGATAAATTAAATGATATATATATATATATATATATATATATATATATATATATATATATATATATATATATATATATATATATATATATATATATATTTATATATAAAAATATATAAATATATATATATATATATATATATATATATATATATATATATATATATATATATATATATGTTGGTCTATATAAATATATTTTATATATTTTTTTTTTTTACTTTTTATATATGTATATATATATATATATATATATATATATATATATATATATATGTGTGTGTGTGTGTGTGTGTGTGTGTGTGTGTGTGTTAGGTGGGTAAAAAGTCATTTCATTACCTTTTCATTTATTATTTCTTTATATATATGTTTCATTATGTCTTTATTCTTTTAATTTATATTTTAATCTTTTTCTTCAATTTACTTATTTTTTATTTCAGAATTAATTTTTTTCTTTTTCTTCGGTATATAATTATTATTTGCTCTTTACTTCAAAGCGAGGAAAAGCTTGAAGAATTTTAAAACTACCATGAAAGGATACTTTCAAAATAACTCCCATTTTGAAACTCTACATTCAAAATATTTTTCAATTTTCCATTTTATTTTCTATTCTTTTAGTTTTTGCTTTTAAAGAACATTAAAATCCTTTTATGTTTAAATGGAATCTTTATTGGCAAACAAGTAAAAACAAATGGAAATGGAAATTTGGAATATCTTTTCTAATGTTTTAATAATGTTATTATAATAAAATTTAATTTACTTTGGTCTTTGTAATTTTTTTTAGATTATGCTAATTTCAGAAATTCTTAGCTATTTTAATAAAATTAATATATTTTTATATAATTCCTATTAATTTACCTAGGATTATTTTATAACTTTACATTTAAGCCATCATTACAACTTTTGGTTTTATTGCAAGTTTTTGATACTTTTAGACGTTCGTAAATGTAATGTGAAAATTGTATTTACAGAATAACTTATAGTTTGAAAATATATTTTATGTTATTTATGTTAATTTCACATTAAATTGGCGTTTGAATTATAGATAGGTTTAGATATTTTATATAAAGTTTATATATATAAATAATTAAGATTTATTTATTATTTATTTATTTAGTTAGATAATTATATTTAAATCAAGACCTACACATATTTTCAGATATCTTAAATAAACATATTTCTTTTATTTATTTTTAAATTATTTATGGTAATATATTTCTCCCTTTAATTTATTTTCATTTAAGAAATATTTTCAAGAAAATTATCATTCATCTTCAAATAATTTAATGAATAAGTCTTTATGAATATCTTTAGATTCAGAAGTAAAGTTTTGTATTATAAATTTGCATATTAACAAGTTGATAGGTCCTAATATAATAAGATAGGAAAAAATATATATATATATATATATATATATATATATATATATATATATATATATATATATATATATATATATATATATATATATATATATATATATATATTTATATAAGTTGAAATGCGTAAAGGAATAGCTTTTGAACATTACAAAACAAACAAGCAGCTGAGTTGAAAAATCAACATCATGGTGGGTCCTGGCATATATATATATTTCCTTTGAATGTCAATTAAAATTTGATGTCGAAATGAATATTCAATCAAAAGTAAATAAACACTATATATATATATATATATATATATATTATATTGAGTAGTTAGTTAGTTAGTATATATATATATATATATATATATATATATATATATATATATATATTATTATTATTATGTTATATATATATGTTATACATATATTTATATATACATAGTTATTATTATTATATATATATAAAAATAATATATATATATATTGATATAGATATATATAAAGATATGTTATATATATATTATAGTTATATATATATATATATATATATATATATATATATAAATATATTATTTATATATATATATAAGCTATATATATATATATATATATATATATATATATTTTTCATGGGACATAATTTTCCTGAAAAACTTGTAAAAAATTTAACATGAATATCGCTGAATCATCGGCCAGTTCCATTCCCGAAAGACTTTCCTCAGCATTCCATTTATCATTTCTTCTGGAATTATATTTCCTGCTTTTCATGTTTAACTTTTTTGATGTATTAAAAAGATTAGGTGAATGACATTTTATTCATGCAGAAAAGAAGAGTAAAATACGTATCTTAAAATGCTTTAAAATTATGTTTTAACATTGCTAATGAAAATAAAAATAGTATTTAAGAGTAGGATGTTGAGAAATAATTAAAATGATTATTTCTATTTTTTATCTTATTATTATTTCCTTTTTAAACTTTTTATATTTTTCATTAATTTTTCTTTTTTTTCCTTTCTATTCACAATTTTTTTTCCAATTTTTTTTTAACTAATTAACGAAGTTTATATAATTATTTAATCAGGTTTAATTTTTTAACTTTCTTTTTTTATATTTTCTACTTATTACTTTTAAATATTTTTTTTTTACCTTAATCTTTATTTCTTTTTATCATTTCTTAGTAGTTTAAAATATAATTTCTCCTTTTTCATTTTTTATATTGTTATTATATTTTATTCTTTTATTTTTCGTTATCCACCATGTCTTATCGTATATTTTAAGTATTTTCTTTATTTTATATTTAATTATTTTTCTTTTCTTATCAATCAAGTTACAATTTTGATTTAATTTAATATACCGTTCTTTTCTTATACTTTATTTATATATAATTTTCGAAATTTTTTCTCCGTTTCATTATTTTTTCAAAAACTGTTCTTTAATTTACAAACATTTTCTTTTTTTTATTTTTCCTTTGCATATAATTTCTTTTTAAAGTTTATTTACATAATTTGCCTTTTATTTAATTTACTTTTTACTTTTTGATTATATATATATATATATATTTAGTATATATATATATATATATATATATATATAGTTATATATTGGTCTGCAACAGGGAGTTATTTATATATATATATATATATATATATTTTTTTTTTTTTTTATTTTTTTTTTTTTTATATATATATATATATATATATATATATATATATATATATATATATATATATATATATATAAATATAAATATATATATATATATATATATATATATATATATATATATATAGAGCATGTTATATATATATATATATATATATTATATATATATATATATATATATTATTATATATATATATATATATATATTATATATATAAGGTATATATATATATATATATATATATATATATATATATATATAAAAGAAGAAGAAGATATATATATATATTATATAGAAAGTATATATATATATATATATGTGGTATATATTCACACATATATATATATATATAGTTAATATATATATATATATATATATATATATATATATATATATATATATATGTATATATATATATATATATATATATATAAGTATTTATATTTATATAGCGACACCGATTGATATATACATATCTCTATACAAAGCTATCTAAATATATATATATATATATATATAGTATATATATATATATATATAGTTAAAGCATATATTTATATATATATATATATATATATATATATATATATATATATATATATATATATATATATATATATATATATATATATATATATATATATATATATATATAGATAGTTGTATATATATATATATATATATATATATATATATATATATATATATATATATATATATATATATATAAAAAGATATAAATATATATATGTATATATATATATATATATATATATATATATATATATTATATATATATATATATATATATATATATATATATATATATATATATATATATATATATATATATATATATATATATATATATATATATATTAGGGTGGGTCAAAAAAAGCAATTTCAGCTTTATCTTTTCTTTTACTATTTGTATATATGTTTCTTTATATCCTTATTATTTTAATTTATATTTTATTCTTTTTCTTTAAGCTTTATTCTTTCTTCAATTTACTTCTTTTTTCTGTGTATTTATATTTGCCCTTTACTTCAAAACGAGGAAAAACTAAAAGAATTTTCAAAATGGCCTTGAAAAGATACTTTCAAAATAATTCCCATTTTGAAAGTCTACATTCAAAATACTTTCCAATTTTCCATTTTATTTTCCATTTTTTCAGTTTTTGCTTTTAAAGAACATTAAAATCCTTTTATGTTTAAATGGAATCTTTATTGGCAAACCAATAAAAACAAATGGAAAAACAAAATTTTGAACCTCTTCTTTAATGTTTTAATAATATAATAATAAAATTTAATTTACTTTGGTCTTAGCGATTTTTTTTGGAGATTTTGTTACTTTTACAAACTCTTAGATATTTTAGTAAAATTTACATATTTTTATGTAATTCTTATTAATTTACCTATGATTATTTTGTAACTTTGCTCTTATACCTTCATTACAACTTATAGTTTTATTGAAAGTTTTTTCTACGTTTAGACATTCGTAAATATTATATGAAAAATTGTATATACAGAATAGCCTATAGGTTAAAAATATATTTTATATTATTTATATTAATTTCACTCTAAATTAGCGTTTGAATTATAGATAGGTTTAGATATTTTAAATAAGGTTTAAACATATAGATACTTCTGATTTATTTACTTATTTATCTATTTAAATGGATAATTTTATCTATATCAACGACCTACACATAACTTCAGATATTTTAAATAAAAATATTTCTTTTACTTATTTTTCAATTATTTTTTGAAATATATTTTTCGCTTTGATTTATTTTTCATTGATGAAATATTTTCTAGGAAATTCTCATTTCATCTTCAAATAAAAAAATGAATAAATGTGAGTATTTATGAATATGTTTAGATTCAGAAGTAAATTTTTGTAGTAAATATTTACATATTAAGAAGTTGATAGGTCTTAATATTAGAAGACAGGAAAAAACACACACTCATATATAAATATATATATATATATATATATATATAAATGATTATACCCTATAATATATATATATATATATATATATATATATATATATATACTATATATATAATATATATATATATATATATATATATACGTATTCTCTATATAGTTCTATACTATATATATATCATATATACATATATAGTATATATATATATACTCTAATATATATAATTATACTATATACTACCCTTATACTATCACTATAATATATATTCACTATATAATATATATATATATATATATATATATATATAAAAATTTATATATATTATATATATTATATATATATATATATTATATATATATATATAATATATATATATATATATATATATATATATATATATATAAATATTATTAATTATAATATAAATTATTAATATATATTTTATATATATATATTATGTAAATATAATATATATATATATATATATATATAATATATAAATTACTATAATAATATAAATAATATATTAATATAATAATATATATATTAATATATATCACTTGGCAGTAATTACATTGAGTCAATCTAATTAGTGTTCTATCTCACGCCCTAGAAACTGAGTCAATTGTAACTGACTCCAGTGATCGGCGGATGTTTTAGTGTGTGTTGTAATATTGTTAATATAAATGTTTTATATAAATTTTCTTTTCATATTTAATTAGGTTAGGCATTAACATTTCCGTGCCTTAAAAAACTTGTTTTGTATATCTAAGAGTGATGACAAATTTTCACCGTTTCCCTTACATTAAATGATTGGCACTGTTGCTACCCAAAATTAATAATTGATAATTCATTATCGGTAAGTGATAATTTTGGCTATTGAGCTCGTATGTATATCTATAGACTAATAAATATAAATGCACATACAATGCTCATGATTGTTTCACAGAAAATAATATGTGTCGATACTCAGGGTGTTTCCCTTTTCTCTTTAATTTTAGATGTGTGTTGGCCCTAGATCATTGTAATGATATTGTATTTATAACGGCTTTTTAAATTTTGGAGTAATAAAATAATTCGAGTTGTTTTGGAATGTTAATTATATAAAAGCATAAATTGAATATATTTTACTGTGAAAAGAGGTGAAATAAGGAATTAAAACTATCTAATTACGATTAGTCATGCATTACCTAAAAGCTGATCTACAGAAGAAAATATAGTCGTAATATGCGAACCTTATAGCTTTTTCTCTTGTCAGCATCTGTCTAATGCTTCCTTAAATCTTCGATAACGCTTGCTAAAGTTCTGCAGGAAAAATTTTTTTCTCCCTTTATTATTTATATTTTTTTTCATGCAATAGTGGTGACTGCATCGTCCTTTCTACGATCTTCATTACGACCCCCACGCTCATCTATTATTAACTTATAAATTAATATTCAAAGAAAGTAGAAAACTGCGTATTTCTACCAACAAAGCAATTCTTAAAAAATTGCCATCGAAATTTTCATTCCAAAATAAAACTCCTCTAAAAATAGAAGTCGTTTATAAATTGCAATTTATTATCTTAAAGTTGTGTAAATATAAATTATTATATATACATGATTTACAAATGATTTCTACTGACTACATGGAGTGAGAGAGAGTTGCTGTACGAGGTTCCATTCGTGAAAGTAACTACTCCGACTACGTCACCATCACTACCATGAAGACCGCCAATATGAAAGTATAAGGCCACTCCTTTCCTTCGGAAAGATCGCTACCACCAATACCGCTATTACAAGAGGCGGGACAGTGAATCTCCAAGTCAGGACTCCCTTGACTAGAAATTATAAATAGAGTCATCCCAAGATTAAGCGACTCTACCTACTACTTTATTAAATAGTTATTATTATTATTAAATAATAATAATAATAATAATAATAATTAATAATAATAATTAATAATAGAATTGATAAAAATTGTGGGCTAAAATTAAACCAAGCAAAAAGATTGTGGCGATCTTTCTAAAGAAAGACGCCAACCGTTGTGTGTCATCCGAGCAAACAACGACAACCAAACAAACAAGCAACCAACAGTCCTTGGTGATATAATAACCAACAAATTTAAGCAAATTCTTTTATGCTTAATAATAATAATAATAATAATTAATAAATTCATTATATTTATTATAAGTAGAAATGCACGCTGCGATGTTCATTTTTGGCTGATGGACAGCAGCGATGGAGACACAAAATTTGAGAAATACCACCTTGTTACTTGTAATTTTTACTCTTAGGCGTGATATTTTAATTACTATATTACTTATAATATATTGTTTAAATATATATATATATATAGATAAATGATGTATAATTACAATTTATTCATTATACTATGGAAATATCGCACTTAAGTTCTATAATATTTATACTATATAATATATATATATATATATATATAATATATACTATATATATATATATATATATATATATATATATATACTAATAGTATATATATATATATATATATATAGAGAGAGAGAGAGAGAGAGGAATTTTGTATTTCTCTCTGTCTTTTCTTTCCTTTACAAGGAAGAGAACCTGAGAAAGAAGAAAATCTTTTATTCTATAAATAGTAGTAGGAGTACTTTCTGGAATAAAAAGATTTTTCTCTCTCCGTTCTCTCAACCTGTCCTTTCCACCATATTATATGGAGGCCTGATAATAACTGTGAATAGCCCCTCACGAACCTTTTCCCTTCCTTTTTTAACTTTTCGCTACTATAATATATATATAATATATATATAGATATATATATTATATATATATATATATATAATTATATATATTATATATATATATATAACCTATAGTACTAATATATATATATAATTTTCTAAGATATATATAATATATATAGTATAAGGGAAAAGAGAGGATAGGAGGCAGGAAAGGAAATAATATATTTATATAATATAATAATATATATATAATATATTAGTATAATATAAATATATAGATATATAATATATATTTATTATAATTACTTATATATATATCTATTATATCTAGATATATATCTATATTTATATATTACTATATATAATAATTATATATATAGTATATATATTTTCAATAACTCTTTCACCATGACTGACGATCAGCAGAGAGACTACTGAGGGTAGTTTACTACTACTACTACCACTACTATAACTACTCTTCTGTGCCAATACCTCTCTTCTGTGAGCGGTACCGATACTATTCCAAGTACAGCAGGATCAGTGGCTAATGCGTTCGCTCCAAGTCTCGCTTGAGGGCGTATTGTCTGATCCCTTAGCATAGTAACTACCTCGACTTCTCCATTACAAAATACCAAACCCATATTCTTCGCATGTAGCCTTACTACTTATGGCTGAACAGCATGGCATTCGGGGTCTCCCCTACTTCAGTGTACTAATATAGGGACCTTCCTATCCTTATACTATAAATGCTATTCCTCGCCTTCTTATAAACGTTACGTAGGTATGCACCGGCACTTATCAATTATATCAGCAACATGCAAATTCCCCCTCCTTCCATCCTTCCCACCGGTCCTACTGACACCTCTACACCAACCATTCTATGGACCTCACCATGAAATGTGATTCCAACCCCTTGGCAACATTCACTGGTTCTATAACTCGATTGGACCCCGTTCCGACAGCTTGAAGGTAATGACTCAAAGGAGTTTTTAACAGTGTATGCGTGCAGGAAGTGCTTTCATGCATGGCAGGATTATTTAAGCAGATGGAATAGATACGATGAGAAAAAGTTAGCTCGCTATTCAAGATATTGTGGGACGCTAAGGGTTCTTGTAAGAATTTCATGAATGAACAGTGAAGAACTGATGGTTCGCAAAAACATGGAATGAGTTCGCAAGAAACCTTTTAAAAATTCTTGATCCGCCTACGGCCGAGTCAACTTTTAGTACTTGCAACGTCATTGATCAAATAAATTGGAATCATAACAGTCCTCTCATCCTATACGCCACTGAAGTATCCAAGGCAGTACTGGAGTTTGAGAGACATTTTTATGCACAACATGGAGAGAAGCTTTCAGACAAATTAAAAAGGACATTAATATTTTCTAAAGTGTACAAAAATATTCCTAAACACTTTCAGCCGAAAGTTATTGAATATTTTGACGCAAATTTGTCCTTCACCTCTCAAATTGAACAGTATATAGCAAAAACATCCAATGCTATTTCAAAACCTTTTCAAGGAGGATCATCCAACCCTTCTCGACATAGTCAGAACGTACGCTCATTTCAGGCAGAATCTCCTACGGAAAATTCTCAAGTTAATGATGCCAGTTCCAATGTGAGAAGAAAGGTAGACAGACCTAAGTGTTGGAGATTGACTCAATCCACGTTTTCTTCGGTCTCTCAGCCAGTCGATTCCCGCACCACATCACCACTATATGTCCCGCGTTAAACAACAGGCTAATCATTCATATCCTTTCAATGACCAAACCCACCTTAATATACGTTTAGTAGTACGGAACGGGGATTGGAGGTATTTTCCTCTTTTACCCCACCACTTGACTGAACCTATCCTCATTTACCCCACCTTAAAAAATTTGGGCAACCGTATTTTTGCAGCCCAATTTTACCTGCCCTTGACCTTTTTGGCCTTGACCATTCTTTTTTGACCTTTGACCTTTTTGGCCTTGTACCTTTTTTGAGAACCCAATTTTCGGCAACCTTTTGGATCCAGGTGCAATTTGCCCCCTAATTTTGTTGGCACCCTAATGTTTTCGAGCCAACCTTTGGGTCTTTCCATGGGTCAATTTTGGCCCACCCTAATTTATGGCCACCCCCTTTTTTTGGCAACCCTAATTTTTGCAACCCTTTGCGGTCTTCCAGTGCAAAATTTTTCGGTCAACCCTTTGGTATTCTACGGTACAATTTTCACAACACACCCACACAGATTTACTTACACACAAGATTTACTTACACACACACAGATTTACTTACACCACAATTTACTTACACTCACACAGGTTTACTTACACACACACACAGTTTTACTTACACACACAGATTTACTGACACACACACACAAATACACAGACACACACACACACCACACACACACACCACACACACCACACACACAGACCAACACACACCACACACACACACACACACACACCACACACACCACACACTTACACTTTATTACATACAGTCACTATGAACACTTACACTCACCCATAGCTACTTACACTTACATTTACACTTATACACAACGTACAAACACACTGCCAACCCTTTCGTCTTCCATGGGTCAATTTTGGCCACCCTAATTTTTTGGCCTTCCCTAATTTTTCGGCAGCCCTATTTTTCGACCAACCCTTTGATCCAGGGGGCAATTTGAGAACCCAAATTTTTCGCGTCATCCCTTTTGTATTCCAGGGTTACAATCTTTGACATTGTATCTTGGCGGACCTTGATAGCTTTTTGTGCATGACTCAGATTTATTGATGGTTCAACTTTGATGGTTCCCAATCACGTAAGGAGTATCTAGTGAGTGTTCTATTAGTGTCTATGAGTATTAGATGAGTGCCGGGTGAGTGCCAGGGAGTGCCAATGAATGCCAATGAGTGCCAAGTGAGTTCCACATAGTGCCAAGTGAGTACCACATATGCCAACTGAGTGCCCATAGTGCCAACTGAGGTGCCACTTTTTTCAAGCCTTTTTCTAGCCTCCCCTGAGCTAGAATAGCCCTAATATGGTGTCACCCTAGGGTTATAAGGTATGACGGATCATTGGTGATATTACAATTGCTAGATGCTTGCCTACTATGAGTTAGTTTTTCTATTCACTTATAGCCTATATATATATATAATATAATAATATATATATATATATATATATATATAGTAATTATATATTATATATATATATATATATTTATATATATATATATATATAATTTCTTGCAACACACCTACACACATACACCTAGACACACATATACACACAGTCACTATGACACTTATACACCAACTATGACACTTATAAGCACTTACACTCTCCATAGGACACTTACACAAACCGATATACACTTTACACTCACACTTTCACCATAGACACTTTCACTTACATACATACACACTATGACCCTTATAAAGCTCTTACACTAGCCATAGACACTTAACACTAGCCCATATACACTTACACATCGCGATTACGAGAAGTATGAGCGAACGTTCGGCATTAACTAACTGAACGTGCGAGCACACTCGAGTATTATGATACCTCAGAAACTTTATAGAACTCCAACTACGTCTTAACTTGTGCCACTAAGGCAGTTGAGCCTTCAGCATTGATGCCTCAGGTATCATCCTTAGGGACCTAAGACTTGAGTGTTATTGACCTCCTCCGCAGCATATATGTGATGGTCCCAAGCTTTTCTAAAAAGGGTCAAAAAAACCTTTGCTAGCCTTTTATCTCCTGATTGTTCTACCGCGTCACAATACACATGAACTAAGATGCTAGCACTCATTGATGTCATATCCGCACATAAGGGAAATAGAGAGCTGATAAACATATGAGAGAGTAAAGAATAATGGAAAGCGCAGTGAGCAATGAGAGCGACTTCAAGTGCGCGAGCCGACAAGGGGAGAGAAGGTTACGGTAAACTCGGAGTAGGGACTCGCACCATACACTCGCTCTCTCGCCGCGTTTTCCCGCACCGGCACGTGCTCGCCCGCTCTCGTCGTCGTTCTTATAACCACGTGTCTCCACTCCTACTTATTAACTCATTTCCTCTTCTCAATCCTCCTGACCCACCGCCGAGTCGTGCGTCTACTCGTAGGTCGGTGCCTTCACTACTATAATATACTCGGCTGCGCTCGAAAGTAGTAATGAACCGCGAATCACTATATAAAGTAATAACCGTCCTTATATTATACCTACTTAGTCATTCTATTAATTAATTATAATATTATTAATAATTATAATAGACGTCAAAATATAAAACTGATACTAGATTTTATGATGTAAATATAGAGCGAGTTTATTCGCATGATCAGGAAATATCTGCCTTAACTCGATCGACAGACCTCATCTCATTTGAATACTCATACTCTCATGAGTGTGTTTCATATACCAGATGTAACTATTCAAAGAATTTCTTTATTCCAATTCAGAAGATTTAATCGTGTAATACCATATGATGTTCATTCATTTCCTTACCTACATATCATAAAATCAACAATATTATTCTAAAGATAACATCCATTCTGTAAGTAACTCCCTCTACAGACCTTTATTTAACAAGTACCTGGTAAAGTATTCTCCGATACTCACGCAATTATCTCAATAGAGACGCTGAAATAATATATTCATCAGGGCTCTGTCAGAAAGAGTGGTGACCTATGTATCCTATCTGTATATTTTCTATCTGCGGTTTTCTTGCAGTGTGTAATCGATCTTTCTGTCTCGTATTCTTACTGAGATCTCTTCCACGTTCTTCATACTAACGAAAGAAGGTGGAATTGATTTATTATTAATCAGCTATTACCTATCATTTAACCCAAGGTAACCGGACTAATACTCGCTACGTATGTAACAGGGCCATGATATGACTCCGGAGCATGTCGGAGTTTAATCCGGCACTCTTTTTACAAGAAACTATGCATGGCTTTCCCTAAAAAGGAAGATAAACCAATTGTACTCCCAGTGGACTTTGATTTAAGATCCATATCGGGACAAAAATAGAAAGTTATGGCTTACTCTCGAAGCTAAATCAGTTATAATATTCTCTACATTATAGATGGGAAACAGGTTGTATTATCATACTCAGCACTCTAATCAAGGGATTATAGTTATGCGTGATTGCGTATCTTACTACTCTCTGTATTCTTCTGAGCTCTCACTTGTATTGGTACGCGAAGCTCAATTAAAAGAGTTGCCTATTTTAATAAATGCTAAGCATATTATGCATGATATAGTGCATGTATATAATGACTCTGGAAGGAAAGTGGAGATTATACCGTAGTTCATAAGTGCTAACGTTCTTTTCGAAAACGATTCTGCGGGTAATAATAACACTTAAAACTACCACGTCATATTACATTAGAAGGCAGGCACTCAATCAATCAATACCCATCCTACATATAGTCACGACTAGTAAATTTCTACCAAACATGCACAGTCAAAATGATTTTAGGTTTTCTCCTTAGTAATTATTATTCAATAGATTTTTGTTGAATTTGTTTTTTATATTCATTATAGCAAGAACAAGAGGGGTTGAGAAATGATGCTGTTTGTCAGGTTAGCGTGACCTCTCTCTATTACTTTCTTCTGTATAAGGGGGGGGGGTAATAAAAAACAAAATACCCTCTGCTTCTACCTCGCTCTCCTCCTGGTTGATGAGCCTCTTATATTACTCCTTTCTGATCAAGGAATATTCTCAGTGAGCATACATAATTTACTGATAGGAGTTCATGCTCAAGATGAAAATTCTCTCAGTACCATAACACTTGGATAGATAGATATAATAAATAAATTATAAGGATAGATCTTATTCATGGCTCACTACCATCTAACGAGGGAGACACTATTAGCTTCCTTATGCTCATCAGAAGGACC
>JABUQX010101085.1:0-20000 GCA_015478945.1 Trachelipus rathkii | reverse complement strand
AAGCTCGAGTTACACAGTGATACTTTCCAATCCCACATCAAATCACATCATTGAGCTGCCACAGTTTATTTAAAGCCAGCTTATTTTACATTACAATATAATTATTATACTATATACATATAATATATAACACCTATAGCACCCATATACATATATAATAACTATATATAACCTATAATCAGTATAATATCTGATAATAGTATAGAATATATGTAGATCATAAAAACTTCCGTGAAGAGCGTTCCTTAAGGAACTTTTATGCACCTGTGTTTGTGTTTAAGTGTGTCAGGATGTTTGTGTGGAATATTAGCCGTGGTGTTGTCTGTTCCGATGACTAGGATATATGTTACTCATCCACTATTATACTTCACTCACTACTACTACTAATAAATAAGCCATACGTATACTCACATCAGCTTTAATATATATAGCTATAATATATATATAATATATATATATATATATATATATATTATATATATAAAAAATATATATTAATATATATATATATATAATAATATAATATATATATAATATATAATATTAATATATATATATATATATTAGTATATATATATATATATATCATCCTATATATATATATATATATATAGTATATACTATATATAAATATATTATATGTATACGTATATATATATATATATATAATATATACATATATATATATATATATATATATATATATAATATACTATATATAATATATATAGTATATATAATATATATAATAATAATACTACTATTACTACTAATTATATATATATATACTATACTATTATATATAGTTGATGGTTGTTCTTTGATAGCTTTTCGTAATAGGCTTCGTTTATACGTTGAGGGGCCTAAGTATCTACAGGTCTTCTTGATTACACCTTTCCTGTTGAAGCTGCCTTTTTCACCAACAAATGGCTGAAAGGCCATATGGTTACGTTTTTGATTGGTACTTCAAAGCTAATGAACCATCAACATTTAGTCTTTATAAACCCTTTTATTTTAATTATCTTTATATAATAAGGATTTAGAACAGCTTTAGTTTTGGGCTATTTTTATTAAAAGTCATCTTTTCTACATTCAAATAAGTCGCTGACTTGCAACCAAATTCAGTTTCTTTCACACTCGAAATATAAATTTTTTGTAATACCTAAATGACCTAGCTGACCTGCAGCTAAATTTAAAAACCAATTTCATGTCCTCAGCGAGAGAGAGAGACAGAGAGAGACAAAGAGAGACAGAGAGATAGACGAGACTGGCGAGAAAGTATAGAAATCTTGTTCAGATTCGGTCAAAAAACAACGCTAAGTATAGTATAAACAATAATTTTAT
The DNA here is from genome assembly GCA_015478945.1 of Trachelipus rathkii. Lineage (NCBI taxonomy): Eukaryota > Metazoa > Arthropoda > Malacostraca > Isopoda > Trachelipodidae > Trachelipus > Trachelipus rathkii. The sequence continues at coordinate 18,656 of JABUQX010101085.1, read as the reverse complement.
AAAGACAACAATATAAAGAATCATTTAACAATAGAAATTTCATTATTTAAAAACGTATTGCAATGAAAACTACATTAAACAAAAGTTAAAATAAAATGTATTTTGTTGCGAAATAATATTGATAAAAATTTGAATTCTACGAAATCCGAATACGTTTCTTTAAATGCTCATATTTTTACATAAAATACAATCTAATTTTAAATTCAATATTTCACAATTTAATTTATCTTTGAGTGTAATATAATATATATAATAAGAGTACTATATATATATATATATATATACTATATATATATATATATAATAATATATATATCACTATATATATATAATATATATATATATATTATATATATAGTATAATATATATATATATATAATACTATAATATATATATATATATATATATATATAATTATATATATACTTAGTATATAGTATATAGTATATATACAGAATATATATATATTATACATTACTATATAGATATATATATAATATAATATAATCTTATATGTTGTTTCATATTGAGTTTTTAATATTTAAGTAATGAAATCATAAATTAAATTAACTGTCCAGTCTTGAGTCTTGATGCATATCCGATTTTGCATCTTTTTCATCCACAACAAGCCGGTCTGCTCAACATATGGTCTACTAGAGAATAAAATACGAACCTCTTACAAAAATTTTTAAGGAAACCCTGTAGATGCAATGGATGTTGATAATCATGGTACTTATGAAAAGAAAGCGAATATAAATCAAATCACATTAGGGAAGAAGAACGACCCAACAAATCAGAGAAATAAAACAAGGAGAAAATCATGCAAAAACTTATTAATCATGGTAGTTCAAATAATATCCGTAACCTTGAAGAGGGCAATCTGCGAATCAACAAATATACTTTACATTCTGAGCACATCGACGAGCACAGCAAATGATTCTACTTCTAAGGCAAATAACGATACGCGGTGACGACAAAGCAATTGCTAAGGAACTGTCGTTCATTCTTAGTCAGATAGCACATATAACCATAACATATAGTACACTAAGTATTGAACTGTTAATTATTAGTCAGGAAAACTTCCCTACCACGAACACATCCCATACGAAGACCTACATCGACTCACCTGCCTTCACACCACTCATCACGATCACCCAATAACATGCCTCCGTGACCTGTCGGATGTGCCAATTTATAACAATATTATTCAATGGTGATAAATAGTGATGATGATTGTCCAATGTAGTTGAATTAAGGGATACTTTCATAATAACAATTGCTTCCGTTGAGATAGGCTGCATACCGTGACAATTTAGTATATATATATATTTATATACAGTATACTTATATATATATACTATATATATATATACCCTATATCACTACATATATATACATATAATCATCCGGTTAAAATACCGCTAATCAATACTACAATACTGATAATACGATATCATCATAAGTACTACTATACTATATATATAACTATATATATATATATATAATATAAAAATAAAAACATGGTTTTATTCTTCGTATCGAATTTCTCAACAAAATTTAAATATACTAAGTCTGTATAGTAAAATTTTTGACTCATTGTATTGATTATTTGTGATAAAAATTTGAGGGGCAAATATATAATCACTATATATACTATATAATATAATACTTAATATATATAGTACTATATATATATATATACTATATATAATATAATACTATATAATATATATTATATATATATATATAATACCTAGAATATATTAATATATATATATATATATATATATATATAATATATATATTATTTATATATTATATATATATAATACTATACTATATATATATATATATATATAATATACTATACTATATATATATATATACTATATATACATATATATATAATATATATATATATATATATGTATAAATATAATGCACTTTCGAGTGGGAAAAAGGTTAATAAAATTGCGAGCGCAGATACATATAGAATTGACAAGGCTATAGGAAGGGTGTTCCAACGCTCCGAAGCTAGTGCAAAGAGATTGCAAGCAATAAACCTAGTAAGAACGCAAGTTTTTCTGTTTCATATATTTAGGATCATAAAATGCATTTCCCCATGCAAGCGCGCTAACACGCCCAAATGTATATATATATAGTATATACTATATATAAATATATATATATATATTATAATAAGTTGGTTTTAATATAATAATACTATATATATAATATATATATATATATATACTTATATCATTGTAATTATTACTATAGTATATATAGTTACTATATATAATATATATATATATATATATATATATATTATGATCATTATATATATATACTATATGAGTTATATATATATATATATATACTGCAGTATATCATAAACTATTATAATTAACTATATATAATACCTATCATATATACTATATATATATACCCGTAGCGATCCCAATAACTTATCTTATATATATATATAAATATACTATTTATAATTTTATTAATATATACTATATATATAATATATATATATATTATAATATATACTCACCTATACTACTTATATACTATATAATATATAGTATAAATATATTATAAAGAATAATATTATATAATATTATATAATATATATATATTATAATATATATTACTATTATAATATCATACTAACACTTATATACGTATATAGCTATATAGTATATATATATTATACTATTATAATATATATATATCATATAATATAATTATATATTTCATACTATACTTATATGACATACCGCCTAATATTCCATCCAGCTTATAATGATACATCATATAATTATACCATATTACTTAATATATATATAATATTTATATATATTTACTATATATATATATATATATATATATATATATATATATATACATATATACACGCTAAATTCGAATCTGTGAAATATCACCTCTTTAAATTTCATCCTAACCCCCTACTTCTATAAATGACTCATCTATCCATGGATTCTTTCTCTAATAAACTTAATAACTCAAACTACAACTTTTTCACAATTTTTGACAAAATTATAGAGTCTGTGCCTTCAAAACCATCAACATTTTTATAGCACGTCTTGAAAACCTTGAATCTAACAATTTTGGTATTCTATGGGTTAAGATATTTCTTCCTACTACTATTATTATCTATTATTTCTACTTCTACTGGCTTAATGGAACAGATTTTCTGGCCCTATTTGAATATCTTGAAACTTCTCACGAGACTGTTAGTTTTTCTTATCCTCTACTTAGTGGCCTTTAATATACACCATACTGACTGGTTGGGATCCTCTCATACTGATACAGGTGGAAAGGAGGTCAAAACATTCAGCATTCTGAACAATCTGTAACAGCTAATTGAACAGATTATGTGCATCCCAGACTCGCCCTAGCCAATTCTTGGACACTCTTGACTTATGCCTCACCACTACTCCTTCTCGATACAAATACACTATTTTTCTCATATCGGTATCTCTGATCACAATCTTGAAGCTCTTAATTATAACACTTTCTCTCTAGCTGCTCCACCATACCCTGAACTCATTTTTTGACACTTTAATCGTTCAAATTGATGGGCAATGCCTCTTTCCTGTGCTAACTAACCTTGGTGTGAATCCTGTTTTGACTTGAAGGATGCTTCTTCGTCAGCTGAAAAGTTAGGGACCGCAATCGCCGAGGAAATGAGCAGGTTTATTCAATCTTTAATTAAAACTTTTTTCCCTCAAAATTCGTGATTTTGGTGTTACTTGCTCTCTTGCATTTCAGGATAGAGACATTATTGTATTTCGAAAATGAAATTTTTTTAATTCTCCTCTCATTCTTCTTAAATTTTGTTCAACGCGGAATCGTTGCAGGGATATTATTTGGCAAACTAAGCGTGGTTTCACCAATAGAAAGTATATAATATACATATATACTGAATAATATATAACCATATATTATGATATATATATATATACTATATATATATATCATATATATATACGTATAATTATATCATATATATATATATATTATATATAATATATAATTATTATAATATATATATATATTTTATAAAATACGACTACTTATGATATATATATATATATATATATATATATAATACTATATATATATATATATAATAGTATAACTTATATATATTATATATTATATATTATATAAATATATATAAATATAAGCTAAACTACAAATTACAAAAAGATCCTAGTAATTTTCACAAATTGCCATACTGCACATATATTTACGATCATTATTATTTCATATTCATTATATATTATTACTTATATTAGCCATATCACAATTCTTATCATCACAATTACTATGAGTCATACTCATTGCATTAATTATTATTATTATTATTATTATTATTATTATTATTATTCTCTATCATCGTTGGCATACTTATCTTCCCTGTTGGCCGACAATCGTTTTATCTTATTATAAATCATTCCTCTCTCATCCGCATTTTTTTACACTGTTTACTCGAACCTACAGCCATTCGTCTATTTAGCGCGTAAACAGCTCTATCCAAATCTGAAATAGATCCGAGTCGAATTTGTGAGAGATGAAAATGACGGAGAGTGGGAAGAGGAGATTGAAGATTGAAGGACTTGAAAAAAGAGCAGAGAGAAAGATAGATAGATAGATAGATACATAGGATAGCATAGATAGATTAATAGATAGATAGATAAGATAGATAGATAGATGTAGATAGATAGATGTAGATAGATATAGATAGGATAATCAGATAGATAGATAGATAGATAGAATAGATAGTGATAGATTAGCATAGATAGATAGCATAAGAATAGACATAGCATCGATAGATAGCACTAATCATAGATTATAGATAGAACTAGATAGATAGATAGATAGATACGATAGTATAGGATATAGATAGATAAAGATAGATAGATAGTAATAGAATAGATACGATAGATCATCTGATATAATAGATAGATAGCATAGATAGATAGACATAAGACCTAGACTACGAGTAGACTAGAAGAGAGATCGGAGAACTCCGCTCGAGACCGTGCCGGAACGTAGAGAGAGGCAAGACGACTGAGAGTGCGAAGATAAGACGATCAATAGAGAGATGAGTAGAGTTGAGAGAGAGCCCCGCGAGAGAGCGCAGAGAGCGAAGTGATCAAAGAGATATAACCAGACGAGAGATAGACAGACCGGGACGACTTTTCTGTATCAGTAAAAGTTTAGCACCAGGAAAGAGACTCACAAACCACAGAAACGATCTAATATGAACTCGAGGCTCGCCAAGAGCACAAGAAGCTTCAGAATAAATAAGAACTTTTTCAAGATGACTATGATCCAATTGATTAGACCGTACGTTAAAGAGCTCAACTGATATGGAACACAAACACATGACGTATGCTCATCTCTAATCAACTCATGACGAAAAGAAGCGGGGATATGAAGTTAGTCTATATCTAGTTGGTGAGCAAGATCTAGCATACCTCATCCTACTTATACGTCTATCCAATGCTACGCACAGATATATCAACTAAGACTAGCAAATAGATAGATAGATAGATAGATAGATAGAATCAAAATTGATTAGTATAGATAGATAGATGATAAAAATACCTAGAATATAAATATAGAATAGAAAGATATACGATAGATCCAGACTAGATAGCTAGATAATAGATAGATTAGATAGATAGATAGAAGCCATAGAGATAGATCGATAGAGAGATAGATAGATAGATAAAATAAGAAGATAAGAATGAGATAAGAAGATAAAAAGATTAATCACACGCCAAACATAGATAATACATAGATCAGGATAGATAGATACGATAGATAATAGATAGATATATAGACAGATAGATAGATAGATAGATAGATAAAAAGATAGATTAGATATATAGATAAATGGATGAGAACTGCTAAATAATAACTGAGAAAAGGCTGAAAAAAACGATACGAAAATGACATAATATGTAATTCAATAATTAGAAAATAAAAACAAAATGGAACATTTTTTTATATATTAAAAAAAGTAAATTAATCTTTTTAATTTGAATTTGCAACTTTTTACAACTCTTTTAGTTCATGCCCTGAATTAAAATATCTTGGCTAAATGCTTTATAATTTATCTTTTTTAAAAAAATATATATATTTCCTCAATGTTTTTATAATTTAAATAGTTTTATTGTGATTGCTTAAGTTTTTCTTTTGCTACACAAATAATACTATTTGAACAAAATAAAGGAATAATAAATTATTACCGTATATGTATCATATTATATATTCTGAGAAACATTTCACCAGGAACAGGAATCGTAACCATTGATAATGGCGTCGCCTTTAAATAATGCACATGGTACTATCTCACTGAGCTAGTCCACTTCCTTAGAAAAGGAGGCTTGGTAGAACAGTTTTCAAGTCCTGTGAATAATAATCACTATGGGAACTCTTCAATTATTAAAATCCATAGTATGGTGATTTTTGAACCCTACTTAGACCAAAACGGATTTTGTTGGGGTACTACTTGGTTACAAGAGCAACCAACCAAAGTAAACTAAGCCAACATTGGTAAAATAACTTTTGAGAGGAAACCAGCATTAAAATTACAAAGAAAATTTTCACCCATACAATAAATCAAACCCATTGACTAAACAACATTGCTGTTAGAAAATGTGCAGATGACTTTACAACTGAGATACTCAGCTTCATCCCCCAACAGATATATTAGAATAATTTTCGAGCTCTATGTTTTTATTTCTTTTATTAAATAACAAACAAAAAACATTTCGCCAACTTCTTTAAAAAGTTAGTAGGCTCTTTTTTAAATTACAAAAAATAAACATTTTACCAACTTCTTCATAAAATAGTTATGTAGGCTCGTTTTAGTTGTAAATTAGTCACAGTTAAAGATTATAACCCGCAAAAAAAGAAAAGACCACATTAAAAATGAATGGTATTAAATATTCATTCCGCTTCGGTATGCAACTCTCCCTATTACTATCTATATAATTATATATATATTAATATATTAAAATATATATATAGATATATATATATATAAAATATATTATATATAAATATATATATTATATATAAAGCAGTTGATTTGAATTGTTTCAATTTACATATTATAATAATTTAAAAATACAATAATGAAAATTATATTAATATATAATATATATATATAATATATTATATATATATATAATATAATATTTATGATATATATATAAATATATATATATAATTATATATATAAAATATATATAATATAATATATAATATATATATATTATAATATATTAATAAATTATTTATATATATATAAATAGAATATATATATATTAAATATATATTATATAATATATAGATATTATAATTAATATATAGTATTATTATATAATATATATAAATTAATATATATATTATTATATTATATAATAATATATATATAATATATATATATATATAAATAAGATATAATATTAATATATATTATATATATTATATTAAGTATATATCATTACGTCAATGTCTAATTTACCCACCACTATTAACTTTGTTATAAATCTCATAATAGTATATATAATAGTATATCGTATATATACATATAAGTTATATAACCTCTAAATCCCGAGATTGATAATAAATTATGCTTCAAGGGAAATATTATTATTTGTTTGAATATTTTAACCAATTCGGTAAAGTGCATTATATGTATTATTTGTATTCTTCTTATTTGCGATAGCAAACCCGCTTCAGTTGAACATACCAAACGCGTGTCGTAGTGGCTTTTCACGCTGGGCGTTGGGGGTATGGTGAAAAAACCTAAGAATAATAGCGCATCTGAACGCGATCAATGCGCACGAAGTCTTTCAGATTAAATGCGAAAGAAACACCGCATGAGACCACATATTTGTAATGTGCACTCGATCGTTATCGTGTCATTTTAGACAGATATGTTGTCTTGTCTAGTTATTTAAACAGAATGCTAGTTCCAGAATGTTATTTATTAGAGATTTAGTGTTCATTCTTTTTCAAGATACACGTATGCCACGCCTAAGCATTTGATATTACTATTATAATGTAATATATTAACATGAAAAATTAGTAAACATTATTATAATTTTTTTATTGTATATGTCAATTATTTAATTATTTTATATTATTATTTATTATTATTATTATTATTATTAATATTATATTGATTATTATATTAATTTATAAAATAGATTTTTATATATATATCTATTTCATTTAATATACTATTTATTTCATAATAACTATATTCTAATATCTTAATCATAATTCTATATAATAAATATTAATAATCATAACTAATATCTTAATATATTTACCTTATATATTAAATATATTTACTTTATATAATCTATATCTAAATCTATAATATCTAATATAATTATTATATAGACATGGTAACCGCATTATCCTGTGCTTATACCAATATTCGCGACAGCGCTACATTCTCTCCATGTAGTCGCGTAAATACTTTATTTCTTTATCTTTAAAATATTTGCAGAAATTGATCCGCGAAAAATTTGTTTCTTTTATGCCTTCTTAATGCCCTCATCTTATCTGTAATATCAAAAATAATTCCCCAATTGTCCACATAATGTAAAGTCACTTTTAGATCATGGAGAGTAATAAGTTGTAAATATATTTGCTTTTTGTCGAGTATATCGTTACATACATTATAAAATATACGTTCTAAATTTAATCTTCCTAATTTTCCAGGAGCTAGAGAAGACATCCTACTTCTACAACGATAGACAATATATTTTTTAAATGTACCCATTGACCAAACCTCATTACTCAACCCTCCAAACCTTTTATAGAAAAGGAGAACCCCATCATTAAATTAAGTATAGAAGCATACAATTAGACTAAAAAATCCGCATACTCCTATAACACAATCTCAATTAAGTGACAAGTAACTTTCTACTCGGAAAAAGGTCTCTCTATACTTCTCTCTCCCTCTCATTCTACAATTCCAATCATACTCAAATCTTCCATAATATCGGCTCTAAGATCTCTCTCTCTCTCTCTCTCTTTTCTTCTCTCATCTCTTCTTTCTTACTTTTTCTCGCTTTTTTTCTCTCCTCTCTCTTCTCCCCCTTTCTTCTCCTCTTCTTTCTCTTTCTCTTCTCCTTCTTTTCTCCTCCTCTCTCTTCTCTTCCTTCTCTTCTCTCTCCTCTCTTTCTCTCTCTCCTCTTCTCCTCTCCTCTCTTCTCTCTCTCTTCTTCTCCTTCCTCTCTCTCTCTCTTCTCTTTCTCTCTCTTCCTCCTCTTTCCTCCTTCTATCTCTCCTCTCACTAGTTATCTTCTTCCGTATCTCTCCATATATACTCTATCACAGTAGCATCTCTCTTTATAAAAGAGTTATTACCTCCATCTGTTGTTTATTCAAGTTATTTTTTATATCTAACATTTTTATATAATTAATCACTCTCTCTTGTACATTTCTTAATCTGACTATCTACTGTAAATGAACAGATTATATTTATTACATGTTTATCTCATCATTATTTATATACTCTACCAAATTGCTAATACGAGGGAATTTTCATCAGAGGGAAATGCTTTATCTCTTTTTAACTAATACGTAATACTTGTATAGCTGTCTGCTATATATATATTCGTTGATCACTCTTTTCTCTCTATACTATCCCCTTAATATGCCCTGATTGTATAGACCAGCCTCCCCTATATGACTACCATGTTTAACTGTATCGAGTATGGATATAATTGCGCTTATCCACAATGTCTATCGAGTACTATATCACACACCACACATATTTAATAGTCTCCTTCACACATTATATCAACTTATAAAACTTGCTGCTTAATTTTAAAAATATAAACTCTCTAAAATTATCTTCACTCGTCTAGACTGCTCAGACGTTACATCTTCTTCTCTGTGCGCTGAATTTTTTCCATATTATCCCTATAAAACCATATGCTAACCTCACCCCTAATCTAGGTTATACCACACACACGTTATTTAGATTCCATCCAATTTATGCACCATTATTCTCTTCTGCCGTCAAAAAACTCAGAATCACATTTGCTTTTTTGCCCTTTGTTCTCCTTTCTCGGGAATCAGAAAAAAACACTCTTAATATCAAATGTTACCAGACACACACAACTTTTTTCTTATCTTCTTTATATATATAACATTACAAAGAAAAATTTTTGTGTCTCAGCTTGATTGTTTGTATGCCCGACTACTAGCCACCCCCTATACACTCCCCCCCTGAAAAACCAAGCCTATACTCATTACTCTCCTTGATATCGCGCGTGTCCTCTACTTCTCACACCTCTCTCGTTAATATCTGTTGAGCGTAATCCTTTCACTAATTTTAACGTCTCTTTGTCATGTGCACACCACGAATCTCACAAGCTTACACTGTGTAAACACGCTTCATTTCCTCCATACTTATTCAATTCTCTATCTATGTTATAATCCTAATATCACTCCCGTGACAGTCTTATTAGACACTCGATTTGAGTCTGTAGAGAGAGGTCAAAGTAATACCTTGCAGTTGCTTATAAAAAATTAAACCATTTTATCCCTACCTTTTCCGCAACCATACCGCACCATCAGTTTTCTACTACCTTATGATTAACCCAACGGGGACAACATACCCTCATGCCAAATTCGGCCACTATAGACTCAAGCATATATAGATATTTTAGCTTTCCTTGATGCGAGTGCACGAGTGCCAGGGCAAGAACCTAGAAGTCGCACCAGTGTAAAAATTCTCCATCAGCCTTTTCTGCATCTCACTACTATTTACTCTATCACACTCCATAGTCATTCAACTCTTGCCATATAGATCATACCTATATTGCAGATGTGTCACAGTCCACTAGCTCTGTTGTATATATTCTCTCTTTTCATTTGTTATACTCTCAGAGTACTTACTATCAAAGCCTATTAATTTCGAAACATCAGAGAACTATCTATCGCAATTGCTCACTATGTGCAACATGAGCTCCACTTCCAACTAGCACACTAATAACTTACATTATATAGATCCCCATCTATTCTATCCTTGCTCTTTGGAGAAACTATATATTGACGATTGAATTATGTGTTACCCCTCTTCCTTCCATACTAAAATGTACTCACACGCTTGTCACGTTCACCGCGCATTACATTAACCTCTGAGCAGGCTCACTGGTAGACCTAACTAACTCGGCACACAACAAAGCGATCGAATAGCCGAAGAATCCTACTAGCTCACCATTGGGTTGTGTCCTCTGCTTTTGGTGCAGTCCGGTGGAATGTGCACCCATATACTATTCTCGTTCGAGCATCTGCGTTCGTTCAAGTGACTTTCTAGTGCTCCTTACGTTCGGGTGCTGATAAGAAGTTGGATTATTACCTTAACACCACCACTTTTACACTAGCGAGTGCACAACAGATTTCATTCCATGCACTCCTCTCTCTTGTGCACGCAAACGTCGATCATGGCTTGCAATATACCATTTCAACCATAACCTCAAAATTTATTTTTACTCTCTCACACACTTAGTAACACTATGTATCTTCACTGATAAACCATTAACACTTTTGATATAGTATATTTTACTATAATCATGCCTTATCACACTTCACACATCATTTAGTATTTATGATATATAATAATTTTCTACCGTTATATTACTGTATAAGCTAATCATAACTTCATCCTTAGAATAAAGAAATAGCTAAGTTATGGTTAGGTTTTATTATATGAATAAGATATTTATATTTATTATGATGACTACATCAAAATAAAAATCGATAATAAAAAATTATAATAAAACTAGGCTTATTATCTCGAAAATATTAATTTTTTCTTACATCGTTCGTCATTTAACTATATAATATCTACATAATATTACTACTAATTAATGATCGGTACCTAAATATTATTCTATACCTAATAAGATAAAGAATATAAACCAAGCTTCTTGAAACACTTTTCTGATACATGACCAAACCTACTACAATATATTACTGAACTCCAGCAATGGCTAATAATAAACATACATTACTTACCTTTGAAAGTCCTCATTCTGTCTAAGATTCACAACCACTCCTAATAAAATAAGACTAAAAATTAGACCACTGAATATACTATAAATTGACGTTCACAAGTAGAAAACTAAAACGTCAAGCTAAGTAGATACGTCCTTATAGATAAAAACACGCAACACAAATAATTCCCTTCATATTATATCTATGATTGGATCTTTGAACAAATCCTTTCCATTCGATCAATCATAAAAATATCATAATATTACGAACATTGGGTAGTCTTTTATATGATGTATTCTCTATCAGTCCACTTTGGTATGATAAGTATCTAATCTCAATCAGTTATTGTAACTTTACACTAAGATCAAGTGGAGTTAGTTAATTCTGAGAATTATAATATCCATTCACTTTACAACGCATTCTCTACAATAAAGATTTTGCTCATACAAACTGGTCATACTTTGCGTTATCACTTTATTATTAACCCTCTTTATAGTTTTTCAATAATATAAAGATTTGACAACTATTTATATTATTAGTATATTCTCAAGAGTCCGATTGACTCAATTTTAGATATTCGTTAATATGATTAAATTACTTCATTATTATATTTACTATATATATATTTTATGTTAAATTATTTATATTATTACTATTCTCATTTAATAAACTTGCTTTATCTAAGTCCAACGACTTTATTCGTATTTATATTAGTTTTATATTCTTTTATGCTTGGTTTTTAAAAAGGTAAGGATGATACTATGATATAGTTTCAGAATACATGTAAAGAAGATATAGAGAATGTATTATGAGAGTAATTATTATCCTGTCTCTATAAAGAATGTTACTCTGATTCTAAAAGCGCGTCTCTCTCTCTCTGCATTATCTACTATAAACTTAGATTCTACAATAGTGTATTATGACGTGAGGCGAGATGAAACCAGCGTATTTTATGCCTATATACCCTATTCTATCTCTGAGTGTAGAAGTCTATTTATTGTTATATATAATAGGAGGAAATTCTTCAACTATAATTCTATTTTAGATTATTTTATTTTAGTTAGTATATAAATCTCTTTACTTACTTTAATTTATGTGTTCTTTATTTCTTAATAAATATACGAATCATATATAATATCTGTCTAATAGAGAGGATAGACCTAGAATGCATGCTTCAAGGATGTGAGAGTTGCCACAACCTCAAAGATTCACACTTGTTTGTCTCATACACATTCTGATAATTCTGGTGTACATATCTTACTTTATTAATACATTTACTGTTAAAAAAAATTTTTTTTAAAGAGACCTTTAAAAAATGTTAAATATTATTAAGCCATTTTATTTTATATGGGATATCATTATTCCCACGGGATAATTTTTTTAAAATAAAACTTTGATAAAAAAATCACACGAACAAATTGTGAACCTCATGTTGTAATTATTTCATTGGAAAATATTTATAATACAAAAAAAATTCATAATAATTTTTTTAATTTTAAAAGTTCTAGCCTATGAATTCCAAATTTAATTGTTGTCACTTTTATAAAATATATTCCTGATAATATGTGCGTATATTTGAAAACCAATAATCGAGAGTATTGAAAAAAAAAAGTGAACTACTCCGCCTATCTAAGTGCTTAGACACCACAGATTACTAACACTCCTGTAATACTTGATAACTATGCAGCACAGACCCATACATACAAAATTGATATCCATGTATATTAGCTATAATATAATCATCATTCATTCAGCTGATTTAGATTACAAAAAAAAAAGGACCGATCTAATAACCTTATAGTGAGCTTTAATGATTGTAAAAATATAATTATATTATACTAAATTATTTTCATCTTCTCAAATAGTTGAGAAAATGCTGAAGAGAGAGACTTAGTAGAGCTGGAAATAGGATAGACTGTAATAAGCTCAGTGAATGACCAAATGGATAAGCGGAATAGAAATAAGGACGGTAGAAGCTGGTAAAAAAAGCTTTAAAAAGATAAAAAATAAGTATGCATATAGGTAAATCAATACACTCATATTTTAGTGTGATATATATAATATATTAAATTATATATATTAAAATATATTTATAATAATATATTATAGAATATATATACATATATAAATATATATATAGATTATAATATATAATTATATAATATATAAGATATATATTAAATTATTGAGATGTACTATGATATGTGTGACATTTGCGTAGTGCTTGTTGTTTTTAGTTATAAATATTAATATATTATTATTTTATTATTTTTTTATAAGGTAACTTCAACGTTACATATTATATAGTAGTAATCTAAACATTTTATACGCATTTAACCAATAATATTATATATAAAAATAAAGAAAGAACATTTACATGAATGTAAAAAAATTTACTGCCTTCCGTGAGATAAACTCAACCGATAGTATTGCGTACGTATAGTAGAGAACTAAATTAATTACCCGGGCTTTACCTCTTGGTGGCTTTTTGTAGTATTGGGGGTATAGCTCAGGCATAAGCACCGGGTATATTGTGTCTCAAGCGCAACATGCGGTGTATATTCAATCTCACGATAGAATAGGTAGATAAATTCTTTACCTCACCCAGTAAATGTTCACTTACTTTATTTTAACATGTTATATAAATGTACTCAATTAATATTACAATATATTTAATACAATCAATATATATATATTAATAAATATAATAATATAATATATAGATTATATAGTATATATATATATAATCAGTAGTAGTATAATATATATATATTATATTATTATATTATTTATAATATATATATATAATATTAATAATATATAATATATATATATATATATTAATATAATTATATATATATATAAATTATATATATTTAATTTTTATTATTTTTTTATTATTATTTATGAATACAAGAGTAGGTTTGAGAGGATTGTTATAGAAATTTGGACAAGTAGCTTTAAGTTGTATAAAATGAGTGGTAGGGTCGATAAATGAAATAAAGATAAACATGGGTGAACTATATTAGTGATTAATATAGTGATTATATATGGTATAAGTGATGATAGATACATAATCCTCTAGTGTATAAAAATTAGTTATAAGTGGAGTATATATCAAGCTAGAATAATAAAGTTAGAATTTTATAGTGAACATTGAATAAAATGCATTATTAATTGATGAAGGTGTAAGATATATATGTAGAAGAAAAAACACGAAAATTAAAAGAGAACGGCATTCACGTAGTGAGAGAGCGATCGAGCGACTATTTTAAAAAAAATGTAATAGAGGTAAGAAGCTTTAAGAAGATAGCGTGCAATTGAGATAGTGCAGTAGAGGTTTAAGAACTATGCAGGTATTGGTAAAACAATTAAACCTAGTTTGTAGAACAAGAACTGTGTAATATACAGAACTACACTCACTAGTGTATTACCGTTTACTTTAATAATTTATTCATTATATAATTATAGTTTTCGATGTTTTCGAGGTCGTTAGCTATATATTAGTACCACTGTGTTATTATTGTTAATAGTAGTAGTTGAAACATATAATTTGATCTGTAAATAAGAAGTATTTTAAGATCTATATAAGTTTCAAGTGTGTCACAGATACATGGACAATCTTAGGTGCATGCTAGGTGTGAAAAGAATTAATAAAGTGAGGAGTGAACATAAGAGTATATATATCATATAATATGGTTGGTATATTGATGTAAAATAGGGTAAAATGAATATAATAAATATGAATAAGCTATGTTGAAGTAAATGAGGTATATTTCATGTGTGTATTTTAAGAGAATTTAATATAATGAAAGTAATCGTTTATTCTGTGAGAATATTTTAAAAGCGGATGTTTTTTATTAGTGAAAGAGCAGCTGTGTGGTTTCTTAACTCTTACTGAAGCTGGGAGACCGATTTAGATAACGTTAATGAAATTAGTCGGTTGAACAATGAAAAAAAGAGAAAAATTACTTTTTATATATATATATGTTGATATATATTTGCCTCAATAGAGCGAGAATTTTAATATAAGGTGTGATAACATAAATAGAAGATGAATTATGGATACGGTTTTGTTATATGGTAGGCAATAACATTAGGTTGGGTGAGCCCACCTGGTGACCAGGGTATGAACCCTTACATTGACAAATTTACCCATTGTGAGGCCGTCGCATAATTTTATATGTATATGTATAATGATTCCATGTTATGTATTATTTTCTCATTTCGTGATTCTGTGACAGAGACTCTCTAACAATTTATGTACAAGGGGAATAATAATATTATAGTGAGAAGCTGGCTTATTTCTTTTAACTCAGACGTTTTGTATTAATGTTACTCCTTAACTGTCTTTATTTACTTTTACTACCAATGACTTATATACTAATAACGCACCTAATTACCCTCAATATTTGGGGTATCACAATAAAAGAGTGAGATAAGGTTATAGTAAAGAAAGAATAAAAGATAAAAGGATATAATATGATTATATTTTTTCTTAATTTCTTTCTTGCTTTTAATCTACTCTTTTTCCCCTAAAGACTAGTATAAGGTATCCTAGGATATAAGGTGCATTAGTCATTCATCGGAAAAATAGAAAACTTAGATTATGTATTATAAGATAAAAATAACACAGAGAAGGAATACTTAACACAAAAGTCGAAAGCTCGCATAGACCAAGCCTTATACCACTACTACTCACACCCTCTGCTGCTCAACACCCTATAATTATGAGTTGTGTAATCTCTCTTCTACACCACAGAAGATACGCCACCCTAGAAGCTTATTACAGGACTGCTAACGGTACCTTCTATCACCTCATATGTAACGTTTATCAATATGTAAAGGTTCATCCCTTGATCCAGGTGGGCCACAACAATACCTACTCTATAAAATCACCACAAAATCACCACACTACCATTTCACCAAAGCACAAAATGCAATTATTATATTCCGACCTTACTCTGATACCAAACTCACATTCACTCCTTATCATGACAAACTTCTCATCATGACTCCTCTCAAAATCCATTATTCTTTTATATCTCCCACAGTATATCACGTAGTGTATCGATCCAACTACAACTCACGCCATATACATCCGCTATAATTTAACTACAATACCGAACTAGATTCATCCTTATATCCACAGACACCATACTATCACACATATACTTATTCATATCTTACGATTACCCCTTTACTTCACACCACACTAGCTCTTAATACAGTGCATATCCGCTGCAGGATCCAATTGCTCCCTATTTTCTCAATAACGTTAGGTCTATCTGTCCCGTAATTATTGTTTTTTCATATCTGATTAGATTTAGCACATAGATAAAAAAAACAATATTAGCTCACCATGATAAGAGAATCATCCCCGTTTAATGAGATAATTTTTTTTTTTTAAAAAAACTCTTTATTTCTATTCGAAATTTCTGATTGATAAGAAGGACCACCATAAGAAAATAAACTCAATCCGATACATTTAAAAAAAAAAAAAAAAAAAAATCTGGTATAAAAATTAAAATAACGGTTCAGTAGAAAAAAAAAAGTTTATCTTCATTTCTGACTTTTGACAAAATATCCAATTAGGACTAAAAATTATTTTTCATCCGGATCATCATGAAGAATCATACACCAAAGAAAGATCTGGCCCACCCATTCTAAATCTGCTTTCAAAAAAAGAAATAATTTTATAGAATGAAACTTCAAAAAGGAAAAAAAAAAAAAAAAAAAAAATTAATGAACAGGTGAAGGTTTTCTAAAACGTTTGTAAACGGTTTACAGCGTGAGGGCTGAAAAAAAATAGTTTTTTTATTTCTAAGTTTTCTAGGTATATCTTGCCTAATTTATTTTTTCTTTCGAAACTTATCATTCACATTAAATTCATAATTTTTGTTTAGAAAATTTTTAAAAATAACACTTTGGTCTTTTTTTAGTATTAGGAGCACAAGCATAACATATCTCTCAAAGTTTCCAACTTTAAACCTTCTTATTATCCTTTTATCCTCTTCTTATTCTGTGTTGTGAGGAGACCAGCGTTGGTTTTCTCGCCAAACAAACTTCTGCAAAGTTAGTAATTCTGTCACCCTTGCAGAACTTCTTCAGTTCCCTTCATAACTTGATCTTTATTGGAGGTGGTTGAGTTTGTAGGGAGTATGCGTCACGGTGTTTCAGTGGCCTTCACTTATTATATAGACATTCTTCTTCTTCTAAACAAAATCTCGTCGCATATCTCTAATTCTTTGAGGACAATGTCATGTGACTCTTTTTCCGCACAATCTGTTTCTTAATCTTCTCCCAACCTCTGACCTTGTTCTTGAATGCTATATAGAGCATAAAGTAAAACACTCTCTTCTTTCCTATTCCTCGGTTCAATTATGCTTTAACGCTAAGTTAAATTCCGTGTATCGGGGTGTTTATTTGTCGACCTGATGCGAATTTTATTATCATTCCTTTTTTGTATATACCGAGACAAATTTTTCCGATCTCAAAAAAAAATAAAAAAAACAAAAAATTGATTTTCGCCATGTTATAATAGCGTATGCTTCTGTCTGTTATGGGGTAGTGACTC
>JABUQX010101084.1:2500-7500 GCA_015478945.1 Trachelipus rathkii | reverse complement strand
ATAAAGTCTATGTCTAGGACAATAAAGTCTAGGTCTAGGACTATAAAATCTAGGTCTAGGGCAATAAAGTCTAGGCTTGGGACAATAAAGCCTAGGTTTGGGAAAATAATGTCTAGGTCTAAGACAATAAAATCGAGGTCTAGGTCTAGGTCTGGTCATTTCAATTTTTTCTTGTCTATTATGGTCAGACATTCTAATTCAATCTTGAATCAGGGACTGAGGCTAAAAACTGATGGTGAAAAACTTATATGCTGACTCGAAGTGTCCTTTGATGAGTTGCAGTCCTTTAATATATTAAATTTATGTTTCAATACTTTAAGGTAGGAAGTGTTTATAAGAGAAGAATTTTTAGCTGCAGAATCTACTATATTATCTAATCTTATTTCCCATGTCCTGGAATCCAAATCAAATGTATTTGACATTCAATTCAGTAATTAATGCACTAATTTTATGTCTAAATAATAATTTGATACACCTTTTATTTATTGTCATTGATAGAGATAAAGAAGTTGTAAAAATAGCAACCTTGGTGTTAGTTTTGATTTAAATGTGCTAAAGAACTGTATATTTCATAAAGTTTTACGCAAAACTACAAGATGATAGTTTCATTTCAGATGAAAATTCATTACAGTTAAAGCACAATTTTTTAATCCATTTACAATTCTGGCATTACAATTAATAGTTTGAAAAAGATGGACTTCCTCTTAAAACTTCTGTTGAGGCTCTATTGGCAGTATATATATATATATATTTTTTTTTTTAGACGTGCCTCTTAAACTGCAATCAAAATAAGCGACTTTAAGTGTGGTAACAATATCTATTTGAGACGAAGCTAAATCTTCATATGTAGTATAAAATACAGTAGTGAAGATTATATTGAATATTACATGAGAACGTAGATACACTATAGGTAGCATTGAAAGGATTAGGAGATAAGTCATTGTATGTAAGACAAAATCATTTATATAACATTTAATAAAACAAACAAAGTTGCTACTCTCAGCTAAAACTATGAACGAGCTCGCTCCCCAAATGTGTTTTTTACATTGTTGTTTCATCATCGCACAAAGGGGGTCCTTAGATTCGCTTCATAAAAATTAAGATTACATATATATATATATATATATATTATTGGAAAAATTGTATAGATATGTTATATATATATATATATATATATATATAAAATATATAGATATATATATATATATATATATATATATAATCCATAAACCCAGGAATGGGCTTCTTCTGTCCTGGGGTTGGTCCAGCATCTTGTTCTTCTGGCCCGAACTCAAATCTGCGCGAGAATCTGGTGAAAAACCATTTCAGCTCTAATATTTCTGACGCCATCCTCGAGTGCCAACACTCTCAGGTAGTAGTTTCTGCCCTCAGCAGAACCAGCATCTCTCTCCATTAGGCCCTCTTCAAAACCTCGTCACCCAGAGCTCTCCGATATCTGCTTCTCTAGCGCATTAGATTCTAACTTGGACCAAGAGTAATACAAGCAAAAGGGAAAGGACCGGGTTGCTAGCCTTGTCGCCCTATAACCATGGGAAGAAATCTTCATTTGTCCTGACCGCTACGAAACATTCAACCTTCTTTGAGCACAAATCATTTCTACTGCATTCTTCCCAAATATATATATATATATATATATATATATATATATATATATATAGTATATATATATATATTATATATATATATGTTGAGATATATATAGATATATATGTTAAAGTAGTATATATAGATATATATATATATATATATATATATATCTTATGAGAATAATCTGTCATAGTTTAGAAAAACAAACTTTTTTTAAGAAAGGACGGAAAGCAGACGGATGAGTGCTGAAACTTAATTAGTAGATAACGTGCCAAAATTAGTATAGTGGTTAAGCCCTCAGTCAGAAAGCCTGACAGAGAAGAGGAGGAATGAAGAGGTATTATGGTTAGACGAATTCGATAGTTAGAAAGGAAGTGGAGAGAGAGTTAATGAAAGCAGGAGATTTGATAAGGCAAAATCCCTAGATTCTACATCTAAGAAGAGCTGTATGAGTGGGACCACTCCAGATATGTAATACATACTCTATACAAAGGGAAACGAGCACCATTATACAGAGCTATTGGGATGATATGAAGAAAATCTAAAAAGTTAAAAGTTTCTTTAGTGAGAGCAAATATTTGAGTTTTCCAAGAGAAATGACAAGAAAATGAACACCATGGATCTTGAGAACAGACAAAAATTTGAATTGTGTGTCTGCGAAGACTGTGATCGTATGGAAATTATGTCGAATAGTTAGATGAAGGAAATGAACCTTTGTGGCAATAAAAAAGCAATGAATTCTTTTCCACAGTTGGAAATATAATAACGAGCGATGGTTACTTGTTTCAAGACCACTTCCCTAGCAATAGCTATTTACTGTTAAGTTTGATGTTTTTCAAATTGAAAAGAGTCATGAAGGGTGACGTTATCAGTATAAGAGTGAAAAGTGATGAAGTGGGATACTGTAGTATAGGAAAATAGTTCAGAACCTTAAGAAACTACTTTTGATAGATATAAATGATGAACAACTACAACAGCTGCTATAGAGCGACCATACTGGCATCAGAGAAGAGGATGAGTATTGTTTGAAAGAGCGGTCTGAAAACCACTGATTTGTGTCAGACTTTCGATGTGCCCAGCTCCACAGCAAAAAGATTCACAGAAATGATGATAAACAAAAGACCGAAAGTCAGAGATAGATTGGTAATGATCATCAAATCAATCTTTTAAGGAAAGATTTGAAAATATTAGGAAAACAAAAAACAGAAGTTAAAGTAATAATCTGAAGCTAAAAGCGATGGTACGAGGAGGAGTTGATTTGGGGCCATAATTGGAAGAAAATTCCCCTTTCTTATCCAAGACAATATGATTTGTGGCCACTTTAAAATTGCTATAAAATAAACGAGTACGTGGATATATAAGGTTTATGTGTGGAGTGGCTAACCGGAAATATTTAACAATTACATAGTTTTCATATGGCTAATAGGTCGTTTCGACGATGGTTCTGATATATATATATATATATATATATATATATATATATATATATATATATATATATATATATATATATATATATATATATATATATATATATATATATATATATATATATATATATATATATATATATGGAGCGAGAGAGAGAGGATTATTCAAGTGATGAGATTTTTTTTTTTAAATTATCTGGGGAAAGTCTTTGGCTCAAAACGAAGGGTAAAAAAAAAAAATGATTGAAAGAGGGAATTTTAGGGGACCACACGTTCTTTTTCCCCTGCAGTCCACAAGCCAATTAATTTTTATGTTATTATCAATACTATTTTACCCTCTTCAATATCCATTCTTTAAAAATAATTTACAAATGAATTGATGCACACTCACTCACACATACAGGCAGACACACACACAAACATATATATATATATATATATATATATATATATATATATAATATAATTGTAAAGAGCGGTATTGTAAAAGAGAAAAAAATATATATATATATATATATATATTGTTAGTTGGTCACACCCATGGCAGAGCCAATAAATATATATATATATAAGGTTATATATATATATAAAGAAAGAAAGAGTATATATATATATATATAGTATATATAGCATATATATATATATATAT
The DNA here is from genome assembly GCA_015478945.1 of Trachelipus rathkii. Lineage (NCBI taxonomy): Eukaryota > Metazoa > Arthropoda > Malacostraca > Isopoda > Trachelipodidae > Trachelipus > Trachelipus rathkii. The sequence goes on along the minus strand of JABUQX010101084.1, from coordinate 3,813 downwards.
ATCAGCAGTAAATATATATATATATATATATATATAATGATGTCCATTGTACTTGAAAGGGCTTGTATTTGAAAAAGAGAAAATAAATCAGAAGACCATCAAGTGACATGTTGTCATTTGGCTTGTCTGAAGAAATCTTGACGTTGAGTGGAAGACCGAAATAATAAAAAAAAAAAAAAAATAAAATTCTGAGAAGTGTAAACACCATCCCCTGATTGAAGCGTTATCCAAGCAAACAAAGATTTCGTACGATTCGTTGACTCTTCACTTGTTATACGTATGTTGTAAGCCTAATATGTATGCGAGGTAGGCGCATGTAGGCCTAAAAACAGACGTCGTGATACACGACAATTGGTCAAAGGCTTCCGTTGGATGATGGGATAGCATTTGTCACCGTAGACGGGAAGTGTTCATTTAGAAACGATGGAACGGTTAGATTACACTAGCCCTTTTATTATTCGTATTTCACACCAGGTTAGAAAACATCTCATTTTATATATCGTTTCTTTTGTAAAATGAAGGCATTGATGTTTTTATTGGCATTTATTATACTTCATCAGAATGCTGAGTTGTACAAGAGTATACTCGTATTGTGCTCGTACCTTCGTGCACTTTCTATTTTCTTGTTTATATTTTGAACGGATATATCATATGAATAATTCGGGCCGGGCGGGCACCTAAATTTTTCCCACCGCACGGCATCATCGCAGCAGAGTGAGTCACAACGCACCGCACCAAAAGTCTTTTTTTTTCTCACCGTACCGCACCGCACCAGGACATTGGAATTGTGTGCCGCAAAGCATCGCATCCGGTGCGTCGGCGAACCAAATATGATTTTCTATTTTATATTTTCGTAGTCAAAATTTCAGAAATCAAATCCTTTATTGCATCCAAAAATCTAAAAATTAATCCATGAGCGATTTTGTCTTTTCTCCAAAATATGATAATTGTCAACATTTACTTATGAAAATGAACCCATTTTCGAATTAAACTGTATATGAAATTATTATTATTATTATTATTATTATTATTATTATTATTATTATTATTATTATTATTATTATTATTATTATTATTATTATTATTATTATTATTATTATTACAATTTATATTATTATTACAATTTAAATTATTATTATTATTTATTATTACTATTATTATTATTATTATTATTATTATTATTATTATTATTACATATATTATTATTATTATTATTATTATTATTATTATTATTATTATTATTACTCAATATTTATTTATTTATTTGTATTATTATTATTATTTGTATTATTATTATTATTATTATTATTATT
>JABUQX010101083.1:22500-24846 GCA_015478945.1 Trachelipus rathkii | reverse complement strand
AAAGCAGCAACAACAACAGAAATAACTAAACAACAACAACAACAACAGCAACAACAACAACAACAACAACAACAAAACCAACGAACAACAGCAACAACAACAAACAAACAACCTTACAACTAACAAACAACAACGATGAATTGCAGAGAACTTCTGTCCATATTTAAGTTATTTTTAAAATCAAAAAGACCTCACAGCTTTTCCTCACGCAGAAAGGCAAAGGAACAAGCTGACGCAATGTTGCAAGTGCGATAAAGCTAATGTTAGGAGCAGCTCTCGGCTCCTAGTATAGTTAATAAAAGTTGTTTCTACAGTATAAAATTATTTAGTATTAATTTTACAATTAGTGAACTGCCATTTTACTATACGAGGACAATTAATGCCACTAATATTTGACTATGTGTAGCTACTAATATACTAACTACTACCTAGTACTACTACTGCTACACTTACTACTACTACACTACACTACTACTACTACTACTACTACTTCTACTACTACTACAATAATAATAATAATAATAATAATAATAAAATAATAATAATAATAATAATAATAATATAATAATTAATAATAATATAAATAATAATAACTAATTAATAATATCAAATAATAATACTAATAACCAAGATAACCAATAAATATTAAAAGAAAAAAACTTCTATACACAATAAATCATTAAAAAATAAAATTAAAAAAAATATAATAAAAATTTAAATAAAAAATATAAACAAATAATAAACTATTTTAAATAGTATGGCCATATTACGGTACCGTAGGTACATTCAGTACTATATAGTACTGCACTGCAATTATACAGTAGTACCATATCAAATTGGGTTACAATGTCCTTCGAACCGGATCAAGTTGCATTAGGGTCGAAGATACAAATTTCGGGGGGTTTTGGCGCACCGGTATTGATTTACACTAGAATTAAAAGGGTACAACTAAGATTGAGTACATACAGATATATATTTTAAAAATGCCTACCAGAAAGAAGTTCGAAAAAATATAGAGGACAAAAAAACCTTCTTCAACGACTTATTTAAAGAGGGCCAGGAGAGTGTTAGAATATCTTTCCCTAAATAATGAAATTAGCTCATTCTCATCACAAGGTGCTGGCTATGTAAAATTAAATACTTTTAAAGTTCGGTTTAAGGAAACACAAAATGTTCTCTCGCTTAATTATGATAAACAAATACATCTTCTATTGGAAAATGCAGAGCGATGAATCATGATTCTTGATACACAAGAAGTATGAGAGAGTGAATTAAAATAGACAAATTATCGTTTGTAGAAAACACATCTTAAAACTTAAACCGAAGGAATGTGTATTACATGTGGTGGTAAAACAGCACAAGTAAATTTAGAAGAAATAAATCCTTGAAATTTATTAAAAAATTTCAAGTTCTTTTCAAGACCGAAAAATAAAGGTTAAAAGAAAATATCAAAATATACTTCAAAAGATTGCCGAGATTAAACAATAAGCAAATTAAAAGTTGCTAATAATGATCCTTAATGTAGATATTATTGATAAAGTTAAGTTTGAGACTCTAGTCATGGTTATGACGATTAACTTAGAGTTAACGAATAATATCCAATTGTCTATTGGAGATGATGGTTTTGTGTGAAACCAAGATGAGGTTTATGGCGAATCAAAAAAGGAGTTAGAAAAAATTAATAGAAATTGAAAATTTTATTAATAAATTTAATAAAGATAAATCATCTACTAGTTCTTAGAAAATCAAAGAAAATTTAAAAAATTCTTAATCAAAGTACCTAAACATAATTACCGCTATTTGATGGAAAAAATTTAAACTTTTCTCCCATTTGGGGATGTATTTTGTGATTCTGTACAATAATGAAAAAACATACCAAAGACTACTAAATTAAGTACTTAGAGGTAAACTTAAAAGGTACAGCGCTAAAATTAATAGAAGGATTATCTGTAAAAGGAGACAAAATTATGACGAAGTTTTAAAATGCGTATTAAATATTTGTAACTCTTTACAAACTCTTGTATTCATATAAATAATATTTAAAATTTAAAAGAACTAGCGTTGAGCTGTTTCATTATTCGGAACTTTAGAGCAAAGTTCGAATGTCATTTAAATTCCTTGCAGGCATATAACATAGGAAATAATGCGAAAGTTCTTACATATATTGGTAACATAATAATCAATTAGATTCCAAAATACATCAAGCCAAATAGTTGGAGAAAAAATTAGAGAAAATTGGAAAATAGGATTATAGAGAAGCATTGGAAGATGTTTTTTCAGGAACGGAAAGTATAGAAATACTTTAAAAGATGTGTGAAATCCGAACAGCAATAGCTAATTAGTACA
>JABUQX010101083.1:7500-15000 GCA_015478945.1 Trachelipus rathkii | reverse complement strand
AAAGGATGAAGAAGGAATAAGAGCAAGTCAGAGATGGAGAAGGCACATGATCCGGTGCACTGAACCGAAGCCGAGGCAGTAGCCAGAGTTGAAATCTATCTACAATTATATAACAGCCCGAGAAAGGTATCTACCCCTATGTTAATGAACCTTAGATCTTGATTTTGAAAGTTTCAGCACCCTTAAGGGTGTCTAAAGACACCCCCCCCCTTAAGGGGTTCCAGACGAAAAAAATATTAGATAAATGAGACATATGGAATGCATAAGAGAAGACGGAGAAAGGATGAAGAAGGAATAAGAACAAGTCAAAGGCTGAGAAGGTACATGATGCCGTGAACTGCACGGGAACCATAGTCTGAGCCAGAATTGAAACCTGGCTCCAATCATATAATAGACCAAGTAAAGTATCTTTCCCTATGTTTATGAATCTCTTGAACTTAATTTTGAGGGTATTAGAACCCCAAAGAGTGTCTGAGGACCCCCAGGACGGGGTTCCAGATGAAAAAAGAAGAAATAAAGTAGAGTGCATATCAGAGGAAGGCGTTCGGCGGGTTTTTCTTCTTCTTTACTTCCAGATGAAACTAAAGTAGAGTGCATATCAGAGGAAGGAGTCGGAGTCCGAGAATGCTGCGTCCGACTCTTGAGTGAAGTCAATGAAGCTGGATTGGAAGCTGAACCAGAGTAATGAGGGGCGCGAATCAAAATTTGTTTTAAACTTGCATAATATATGTTACATAAATCCTTATAGCATGCCTAAAAGAAGATGATGGAAGAAGGAAGAAAGAAGTAGAAGTCAGAGACTGATAAGGTACATAATGAGATGCAATGAGAATATGCATCCTTTTCCTCTTAAAGGTTCTCATTATTCTTTAACGTAATGATTTGTATTCCGTCTAACCTTCGATCATACACTTTTAATAAATAAATAAATAAATATATTAGTTTTTCAAACTATAACTTTAATAATTTGTATACTTCATCTTCTTTTCAGTCAGATACATTTGTATTTTATTTTATTTTCATTTTATCCATTTTTTAAACTTTGAGTATCAACTATAATATTTTGAGTACAGCATATTCTTTTAAACTGAAACATTTATATTTATTTTTAGAAAATCTGTTTCATTACTAAAAAGTTTTTTAAACGTTTTGTTTTTACGAAAAACGTTAATTTATTAAAAAATAAGCTTTTATTGACCCAAGAGCAGTAAAGCAGTGCCGCAAATACCCCAGCCCAGCCAAACTACCATCCGGCCATGCGCTACTGTTTTACTACTTTACTGCATTTGGGTCATATTTGAACACACATCTTGCATAAATTTAATGTGGAAATAAGTCCATGTATAAACATTGAAAAAAATATTTTGCATGAAAATTGCATTAAATTAATAAAGACATATTAAGTCTTTGCAAAATCTTTTATTCTTTTTTATTAAAAATATCAATTAATAAATTAATAGATCAATGTCTAATCAACCTCACATCCCTTCCATCTCTATCATACGTGATCCATTAAATAGGCAGGGAATAAAATGTTTGAACCTTCATTTTAAATTATAAAATCGCTAATGAAATAAAGAAAAACTTCTATCTATGTAGTAAAGTCTAAGATTAAGACTAAGTCTTAAGATGAAAACTATCTATATTTTTACATAATTTCCAGATCCATAAACCATGACACGTAATATATTTTTCAATGCATCAACTCCATCCCTAATCACATATGTAAAAATTCTCGTTCAGACACTGCAAATATTTTACTGTAAGGATCGTCCTGGTAAATAGATTCTCTTCACTGTTCTCCGATTTGGTTAATGAATATCTATTGAATTTAAGAACTGATTAATAACATTTTCAGTCATTCGGTAACAATTTTTTAAATGTATATTACTCTTTATACAGCATATTATAAGAAACATTAAATGATCATCAAACATTGGTGTTTTCTTCATTTTTTGCAATACTAATTTACGAATATGGGCCAGATATTTTATCCGAGTTAGATCCAATTATTCCTGTAGTTTCACCCCTATACCATATTCTAATATCCAAAGTATTCATATATAGATGTTTAGAAAAGGTTAAAATAAGTCTCTTGCAATCGTTCTTTTCACCTCCGGAGATGACTGTTTACACCGGTTTAAGATATTTCAAGATTTAAAATTTTCTCTGACCCATGCTTCAGCGTGATGACATATAAAAACTAATTCGCTGGAGTTCATAAAAACACTTACGCCATCAGAATAACTTAGGTAATCACAGCATGTAAAATATTCGAAGCCGTCAGGTTGTCTTTTACACACGATGGAAATATAACTTTTATTGATCTTGATTTCCCATTCCACATTATCTTCTATAGATGCATATCTGTTATTTCGATTCATGATAGCTGTACAACTTTTCAACTGATGAAAAACACTTTCAAAAGAAAGAGCTTCAACTTTTGCCACTTTAAAATCCAAGAACGTTATGACTCTAAAATGAGTTAAGAGAGAAAGAAACACTGGATTTATTATTTATCTCATCTTTCGAATATTACAAATGTAAGATCACTTATTTTACATATCCGCCTTGAAAGATCTTGAATATTTTACAATAATAATAATAATAATAATAATAATAATAATAATAATAATAATAATAATAATGATAATGATAATAATATATATAATAATAATAATAATAATAATAAATAATAATAATATTAATAATAATAATAATAATAATAATAAAATAATAATAATAATAATAATAATAATAATAATAATAATAATAATAATAATAATAATAATAATAATAATAATAATAATAGTAATAATAATAATAATAGTAATAATAATAATAACAATAATAATAATAATAATAATAATAATTAATAATATTAATAATAATAATTTGAATTTAATAATTGTTAATAATAATAATAATAATATAATTAATAATAATAATAATAATAATAATAATAATAATAATAATAATAATAATAATAATAATAATAATAATAATAATAATAATAATAATAATAATAATAATAATAATAATAATAATAATATAAAAAATAAATAAAATAATAATAATAATAATAATAATAATAATAATAATAATAATAATAATAATAATAAAGTTGTTTAATAGTTATTATATTTCGACTTAGTTTTTTGTTCTAAAGCCTGGAAAACAGTTTCAAGCGAAACTAGGCATGTTTACAATGTGTTAAGGACTGTGTAGAGAATGTTAGTTCGCAAGCGTTTGTCGATCAGGCAGCATTAATAATCAATGAATCCTTGGTATGTGTAAATATTTTATTTTATTTTTGACATGAGTTCCTTCGCAATCTTTATCATCTAATTACATCTCATTCAAGGATTCGTTAAGTTTTATATTACATTTACAGTTATGTTTTGTAGGGTTTTATTTATTCATTTATTTATTTATTTATTTATTTATTTATTTATTTATTTATTTATTTATTTATTTATTTATTTATTATTTATATTATTATTATTATTATTATTATTATTATTATTATTATTATTATTTTTATTTATTTATTTATTATTAATTATTATTATTATTATTATTATTATTATTATTATTATTATTATTATTATTATTATTATTATTATTATTATTATTATTATTATTATTATTATTATTATTATTATTATTATTATTATTGTTATTACACTTTGTTTTCAGAACACCAATAAACGTTTATGGATACTTTGACTTTTATCGTAACTAAAATAATGAACCGGTAAATGTCATCTACGTCACACCTATGCATTATGTAATCATATTAAGTTCCTCCCTTTGTATCCGAGTGCAAGGGACGAAGATCTCAGCCAAAGGCTGAGGCCTTAGCTAAATTATATATATATATATATATATATATATATAATATATATATATATATATTAATATATATAATATTACATATATATATATATATATATATATATATATATATATATATATATATATATATATATTAATAATAACCTAATTTTCAATAATATTTGCAGAACGTGTTAGTTCTTATGTTATAAATGTTTTAAAATGATAATTTTTTATTTTTCTCTTTAATACATAGAAGTTTTTTTAATATCATCAGCGATTTTATAATAACAAAATGAAGGTTCAAATTTGATTTCATTTTCTGCTTATTCAATTTATCACTTATGATAAGGATGAAGAACGTGTTGGGTTGATTAGTGTTTGACCTATTAATTTATTGATTAATTGATATTTTTAATGAAAAGGAATAAAAGACTTAGTAAAAACTTAAAATGTTTTAAAAATTTTATGTTATGTTCATTCAAAATAAAAACGTTTTTATGTAATGTTTATACATGGAACTTATTTTCATATTGAGTTTATTCAAAATGTGTGTTCAAATATGACCTTAATGTAGTAAAGCAGTAAAACAATAGCGCATGGCCGGATGGAAGGGGGCTGGGCTGGAGTGTTTGCTGGGTTGGAGTGTTAATTAATTAATTAATTAATTAATTAAATAAATAATTTATTTATTTATTTATTTATTTATTTATTTATTTATTTATTTATTTATTTATTTATTTATTTATTTATTTATTTATTTATTTATTTATTTATTTATTTATTTATTTATTTATTTATTTATTTATTTATTTATTTATTTAATTATTAAGACTACGATCGAAGGATAGAAGACGGAATACAAAGAATTACGTTATGGAATAATGAGAACCTTTACAGGGAGAAGGGTGCATAAGTTCATTGCATCACATTATGTACCTTCTCAGTCTCTAACTTCTTTAACTTTTTTCTTCATCCTTTCACCATCTTCTTCTCTTAGGCATTCTGTAAGACTTGATGTAACATACATTACGTAAGTCTAAGGCAAGTTTTGATTCACTCTCCGCACTACTCTGGTTAAGCTCCCACTCAAGCTCCATTCTGACTTAACTCAAGAGTCGGACCGAATTCTTCTCGGACTTCGACTTCTTCCTCTGATATCCACTCTACTTTATTTCTTCTTTTTTTTCATCTGGAACCCCATCATTAGGGTTTCTGAAACCCTCAAAATCAAGTTTTAGAAGTTCATAAACATAGGGAAAGATATCCTACTCGATATATTATGTGATTGTAGCCAGATTTCAATTCTGGCTCCAGCCACGACTCCGGTGCAGTGCACCGCATCATGTGCCATTTCCACCTATGACTTGCTCTTATTCCTTCTTCATCCTTTCTTCGTCTTCTTCTCTTATGCATTTCATATGTCTCCCTTTTATTTCTTCTTTTTTTGTCTGAAACTCCTTTAAGATGGGGGGTCCTTAGACACCAGTGGAGATTCTGAAACCTTCAAAATCAAAGTTCTGTTGGTTCATTTACATATGGTAAAACACCTTACTTGGGCTATTATATGCTTGCAGCCAGATTTCCATTCTGGTTTCGGCTCCGGACCGTGATACGCTGCATGATTCAATTCAGGTTTCGAATCCTTCCAAATCTCCGAATCCTTCGCGGAAGTTTTCGGCTATTTATTTTCCACCTAGCTACTAAAATATCAAAGCTTAAAAGGATCAGCACCCACTTGCAGGGGACGTAGCGGCTTGATACCTCAGCTCCGCTACGGTGACACTACCAGCTATATGTGAACTAAGTTTGAAAGCTATCCTAGCTATACCAGCAAGTAGAAAGCGGTATATTATATTATATATATATATATATATATATATATATAAATATATATATATATAATATATATATATATATATATATATATATATTATATACATATATATATATATATATATATATATTAATAATAATAATAATAATAATAATAATAATTAATAATAATAATAATTAATAATAATAATAATAAATAAAATAATAATAATAATAATAATAATATAATAATAATAATAATAATAATAATAATAATAATAATAATAATAATAATAATAATAATAATAATAATAATAATAATAATAATAATAATAATAATAATAATAATAATTAATAATAATAATAATAATAATAATAATAATAATAAAATAATAATAATTAATAATAATAATAATAATAATAATAATTAATAATAATAATAATTATATATTCTCTTAATCAATGTACCCTTAAGTTGCTTTGAGGATTATATTAAAACAGACACATTTTAATCTTTATTTTAATCTTTAAAAGCTTAAAACTGATAACATTAGACGAGCTTTCGTTACAAAACCTTTTTCAAGTCTATCTATATTCACAATAAAAGCAAAAACTTTTTAAATTTGAAATATGAATAACTTATTGATCGGTTGGTTGGTCGAATAACAGACTTTTGTAGAAAGGTGAAAGTTTCATAAATTCATTTTGAATCGAGTTGATCCTGCACTCTCCTGAGCATCTGTTGTAATTGGGAGAATTGCAGAGCAAAGGCTTCGAGATTTTTTCTTTTATTTGTGTTTTGGATATTCTAATGTTTGTCATATTATTGAGATGGATTTTGGTGTTTTTTTGTTAATCTATGGTGTGTAAGAGCTGAATTTTCATAATGTGTATCGAGGTCATGTTTTTGTTGTTTTTTCCTGTGTGTGAAGTCTATAGTTTCGTCGTAATAGTTAATATTGCAAGTGTTGCAGGGGATTTTGTATAAACAGGGGGGATTGCTATTTGCTAGTTTTTGATTTGGGGGGTTTTAACACTTTCTTGATTAAGATATTGTTTGAATGGATCAGACGTATGTGTTTGGGTAAAATGTTTTTATGGGATGTGTGTTAATTGTGTGGTATAGGGAGGTGGGTTTTTTGTTGTATGTTTTCTTAGTTTGAGTTTTATATACTTTTTATTTCTTTTGTAGGTGTTGTTTATAATGTTAATAGGATATTTTAATTTTAAAAAGTTGTTTTTTATTAATTGTGTTACTGTATGTAAAAGTGCAGGGGAGCAGATTTTAAATGCACGGAGGTATAGGGATGAAAGAGTACCTATTTTTGTGTTGTGTGTGTAAGCGGAATACCAATGTATGTAGGAAGGATTGGATGTGGGTTTTCTGTAAACTGTGAAAGAGGGTTTAGTAGTGTGGTCTTGAAATTATAAAGAGTATCTAGAAAAGGATTATTTTTATTTTTTGTTGGTTTAAAAAGGAGGTTTCCATGGTTGAATTGTATGTCAGTGTGTTGGGTGTTGATGTAGTTGAGGATGTGTGTGGATTGGTTGCGTGAGGTACTGCAGCGAAGATGTCGTCAACATACCTAAGCCACACGCATCCGGAAAGAAATTGATGAGGGAGAATGTAATAATGTTCAAGGTAACTCCTGTAAATGTTGCTGACATGGGGAGAGGAGGGGATCCCATACTCATCCGTGTTATTTGTTTGTAAAAAAGTTTGTCGAAACGAAAGTAAGTTATGTCTGTTACGCGAGTTAGGATAAGTTTGTTAAGAATAGAAAAAGGGTTAGGAGAGTGATATTATTGTTATTTTGTATTTTTGTTAAAAGCCTAAAGATGAGGTAC
>JABUQX010101083.1:0-2500 GCA_015478945.1 Trachelipus rathkii | reverse complement strand
GTTCTTATTTGTCATCTCAATTACCACACGCATGATAAAGATTGATAATTATATATATATATAGTTTATAGTGTTGTCCGCAATGTGACATTTTATGGGTATAAATGAGGCATAGTTTATGACTGGAAATATGTGTAGCTCTGTGAAGTTATGCACTGCTCATTAGATTTCTTTCCCCAAAGAATAAAGTATAAGTGTAACTAACAGAAATTTTAAATGTGTAAAAAATTTTTAACTTCTCTCATATTGATATACTGTACTGATCTATTTTCATATATTTTCAACAATTTTCACATCTTGAATGATATAACTATGTTTTATGCAGAGGAGGATATTTCTGAATTTATTTCTTTTGAAATACATCCTCGGAAGCGTGACGTAAATCCATATCGAATGTTCTGTAAAATTGAGTTTTATTTTGGTGGAATGAATGTACTGCAGTAAATAGGAAATAGGGCAGAGAGGGCTTAGCTTGTATTGCATAATAATAAGCAAAAATTTGCAAAAGGCGCTCTCCACAGGAATAAATGATAGATTAGAACTTTCCAGATCTCACTCTCATTGTATGCATTGTGATAGATTTGGTAGTGTTTCTTTTAATAGATTGAGCAGTTATTTTATTGGAGATGAATGTCGTCAATTACACATATGTTTCTCTATATGTCCCTAGCTCAATACCAGGGAAGGTCTATATTTCATTAGTGTGAAAACCTGTTTTAATGAAAAATAATCTTTAAGACTTCTAATAATTATATGCACGAGTGTAACCAAAATTTACAGTGCCAGAACTCGTTCGTACATTAATAGATTCGAATTTTTCCGTGTAATTGTCTACATTTGATTGAATGGTATAGGTTCTGCGATCAAGGAATTACTGTACGTAAGTTGGAAGAATTTATTATGTGAATCGCAAAACTGGTCATTTTAATACTTCTCTCAGACTCTAATGAATAAATAAATAATTAATAATAATTAAGTAATTATAATTGTAATTATAATTATGAATAATTGAATCTCAATATTTCTTGATACCAGTTTCTATAGTGTAAATAATTTTATTAATAGATTTATATAGGATTATGATCTTAAAATTAAAAGTGTTACTCGACTTTAATTTAGCTTAATTTCTAATATATATATTGATTAATAGTAAGATAATATAATTAATATAAAAGATTTAATTTCATAAGTTATTAAATTTTATTCTGAATAATAAAATAAAATGTGATGAACTCTAAAATTACGTTTTACGGATATTTACATTAAACATAAAATAGGAAGAATTATGATAGGAAGATACCTCGATTTTTTCTAATTAATATTCAACATTTGAAATATTTGACTTAAAGCCCTAAACATAATTGGGTGTAGAGAGAATATTTTCAGCATTGAAAAAAATATATGTTGTTTTCATGAATATGATCAGATTTACTAAAGCGAATAGAGCATAGATAAATGAGGTAAAATTTTAGTTAATCGATAATTTTAAAAGAAGCACGAAACCTTTTATCTTTTTTTTTCTCTTAATGATCGTAAATTAATATATCAAATTTTTTTTTTTATAATAATAATAATAATTTAACCTTACTAGAGTTTCAATTAATAGTTATATATAAAAATAATAAGTATGAATAACATTTGTATTTATTTATTTGGCAGTATATTAGCAGTAGATAACTTATCTTAATGAAAACGTAATAAAAACCATTTCTAGGTTGGACCAATGCTAACGCAATATGCTTCAATAAAAAAAAAGTGGACCCAAGCTAATTGATCGAGAATAATGTAAATAAAATAAAGCGGTTAGGAATCAAGAAATCTACGGAGATACTAACAGTAAGTTTCATGAATCAATTATGTCATAATGAATTACGAATTTTTTGGGGCAAATCTTCTAATAATAGCATGAACCTTTATTCTAGGACCCTGCGGTGTGATCGAATTAGGTTTAAATCGGTATTTATCATTTCAGTGAACCATTGCAAACATTCATAAATGTAGATTATTGAATTATGTAAAATATACAATAATGTTTCAATTGAAATGCAATTTATCTAAAGCTGAATTATAAATGGGTATGCGAAACTAAAGTTATAATAATAAATAATATAATTTAATAGTAATAAGAAAATGTTATTCTTATAAAAATTGAAAGTTTATTTTTAAAATTATGATATATTTTCAATCAAAATATATATATATTTTGATGGTATTTTAGCATGCGTTAATATATCCAAAATAATATATAATCCAAATATATATTTATAGTCTATATTATTATTATAATTATATATATATATATAATATATATATTGTGATATATAAATACTTGTTTTAATAAAAAAATTTTATAACTCTTATCTATTAGATTTTACCACTATTTTCTTTCTCCATTTTCTATCGGAAATAAATCATTTAAAGTGTATGTTCCACAAAACAGGCATCATTTGTTTGAGCAAAATTATCCAACTGTGTATATATTTCTCTCCTCTCTCTCTCT
>JABUQX010101082.1:32500-35000 GCA_015478945.1 Trachelipus rathkii | reverse complement strand
TTAAATAAATAATTACATTAATTATTTAATAAATAAATACATTAGTTAAATTAATTAATAGAATGAGTAAAGACTGAAGAATATAATATATATATATATATATATATATATATATATATATATTATTATACATATAGTTACATATTATTGGCGCTATGGCGGCATATATATATATATATATATATACATGTTATATATATATGGTTGATATATACATGTATATATATATTATAAGTTGGTTGTTATATTATATTAAGGTTTTTTGTTAAAAATGGAACTGCGTGTTATTATATATATACATATATATTATTGTTACATATATATTGGTTGGCTACATACGTACATTATTATTGTTAGCTATATAAATAAGAGCTATTATTGCTATTATTACTATTATTATTATATTGCTATTATTATATATATATATATATATATATATATATATATATATATATATATATATATATATATATATATATATTACTTTTCATTATGATTATTTTTCCTCTTCAGAAAATCTTTATCCGTTTTATTTTCATTACATTATTAGTAAATTATTATTATTGCTACTATTAGAATGTGATATCTTTATATATTATCATTATTATTATTATTATTATTATTATTATTATTATTATTATTATTATTATTATTATTATTATTATTATTATTATTATTATTATTATTATTATTATTATTATTATTATTATTATTATTATTATTATTATTATTATTATTATTATTATTATTATTATTATTATTTATTATTATTATTATTATTATTATTAGTAGTAGTAGTAGTAGTAGTAGTAGTAGTAGTAGTAGTAGTAGTAGAAGTAGTGTAGAAGTAGTAAAGTAGTAGTAGTAGTAGTAGTAGTAGTAGTAGTGTAGTAGTAGTAGTAGTAGTATCAACACTTTATTATTAATAATAATTTTATTATTATTATTATTATTATTATTATTATTACAATATTATTATTATTATTATAATTATTATTATTATTATTATTATACATTATTATTATTATTATTATTATTATTATTATTATTATTAACTAATTATATATATATATAGTACATATAATTATATATTTATCTAAATTTTATTCTATATTTATATTATTAAGAAAAATATATAAAGAGTATATATATTATATATATTATTTATGCTATATATTATATTATATATATATATATTTATATATATATATATATATATATATATTATTGTTAAGGTTATTATTATATATATATATAAAGAATATATATACATATATTATTTTATTATGAAATAGAGATACATTATTGCGGTTATTGATGTAATTATAAATATAATTCACGGAATATTTAAAAGTTGTGTACAAAGAGTTGCTATGCGTATTATTATAGAAATTATATTATTATTATTATATATATTATTATTATTATATGATATATTATGATTATATATATATTACATACATATTATTATTAGCTAGATATATAAATTATATATTATTATTATATATACATACATATATATTATATATATACATATATTACATATTATTTTAAATAAATATATTAATATTATTATTATTGGTTACTATGATATATTTTATTACATCTTATAATAAATTCTTTTTAAAGTATTTGGGTAACTATATTTTTATATATATATATATATATGACAAAGATTTTTATGTGTACATATATATATATATATATATATATATAGTATCTACATTATTATTAATTTAATTATTAATATTATTATTATTATTATTTTTATTATTATTATTATTATTATTATTATTATTATTATTATTATTATTATTATTATTATTATTATTATTATTATTATTATTATTATTATTATTATTAATATTATTATTAATATTATTATTATTTTTATTATTATTATTATTATTATTATTATTATTATTATTATTATTATTATAATTATTTTCAAGTTATTATTGGTTTATTATTATTATTATTATTATTATTACATATTATTATTATTATTATTATTATTATTATTATTATTAGCGACCTTACAAAATGACTAAAATTAAATACGATCGTAATAATAATTAATAATAATCGTAATCGTTCAATTTATTATATCAATATTTGACTTATAAAAATTTTCGGACTCTGAAAATCGCAGCGGCCAGAATCTACACTTTATATATATATATACATATTAAGTACATATATATTACATATGCTATGTTGGTTGTTAATACAGATATGATATATAAAGATATATATATATTATTATTATTATTATTATTATATATATTATTATTATTATATATAGATTTAAATATAAATATTATCAGTTATTACCATTAATATATGCATAGACATATTTCATGTATAAACTAATTATATATATATATTATTATTATGCTATATTATTAAGATTACATTATTGGTTGTTGTTATTATTATTATGATATGGCAAAGAGCGAGCACAGCATATACATACATATTATTAGTTGGTTATGTTGTT
>JABUQX010101082.1:0-15000 GCA_015478945.1 Trachelipus rathkii | reverse complement strand
TTATTATTATTATTATTAATATATATGTTGCTATTATTGATATTATTAACATATAATATATATATATTATATACATATATATTATTATTATACATATATTATTATTATTATTACATATATTATTAAGATATATATATATATATATATATATATATATATACATAACATATAATATATAATATAATATATATATATATATATATATATATATATATATATATATATATATATATATATATATATATATATATATATATATATATATATATAAAAATAATAATAATAAAAAGTAATAAAATGAAAATTATAAAATTTTATATTGAGCTCTAACAGGATATCTTATGGCAATAAATCATAAATTTGTCCTGCTTGGTAGAAGACTATATATTGAATTTCAATAAGGTTACAAATTAATACTACTAGATGATAATAATAACAATGCTATCGATAATGACAATAACGATTATCCTTTCTAGTCAAAATAATAAAAACGATAATAATAATAATAATAGAGATACGAGTGAAAAAATTACATTAAGGCCGTCGCGAGTTATTGGACTAGTTAATTTCCCAAAATTATTATTGACTAAAAAAGATATGCGCATGGTAATATAGGTAAAATATAGAGATATATTAGTATATATATTGCTGTTGGGTATTAGCGAGAAGATATAGTTATATATACAGTACAGCGTTATTATTACATATTGGTTATTGGTTACTATTATTATTATTGTTGTTGAGCAGCATGTTGAATATGCTGGCTGTTATTATTATTGATACAACATATTATATATTACTATATATACATATATACTATATATATATATTAGTTATTATTATTATACATATTATTATTATTGGGCTATTATTACATATTGTTGGTTACAGCATACAGCAGTAGATATGCTATTATTACATATATATATACACATTTACATATATATATAACATAAAACTGAGCACTTTTAAAAGTATGCTGTTTGGAAAGAAATCTATATATTTGTTATAGAGTGTATATATATATATATATTAAGTTGATGCGTATATATATATATATATATATATATATATAGCAAATATATATATATATATATATATATATTGTTATATATACATATATATATATATATATATATATATAAATAAATAATAATAGCCGTGTAAAACTCCTACTGAAAACAATACTAGAGAAAACATTAAAAGTAATAAAAATAAAAATCATAATATATATATATTATATATATAGTGGTGGCGCGCATATATATTGTTGTTATATACTATGTATGGTATATATATATATATATTAGCATATATATATATATATATAAGAGCAGCTATTTATATATTATACATATATATATATAGGTAAGAGTGTATATAGCAGTATATATATATATATATATATTGTTATATAGTTATATATATATATATATATATATATATATATATATATATATAAGAAATGTTATGAAAACACATGTAAAAATATAAAAGATAGTTACCTCTGGCTGCTATGAACAGCTGTACAAATGATTAAAAGGTAAAACTGTGTTCCAAAGAAATGGTGTTTAGTTGGGCGTTAAGAAACGCCCAAATGAAATGAAATATTTGACCTTATACCAATGGGAACAGTTATATTTTTCTACGTCATATAAATTGGGAGTTGAAAAGTGATGAGAAGTCCTGTATGGTGTTTTTATTAGAATTTTCTCAAAGGATATATAAGTAAATCTAGAAACCAAAATAATTTCTTCGTTAAATAGAAAGATTAAATAAAAGTTTTATGTTCCAGCTGGATATAAAATTAAATTCATGGGAACGTTTTGAAGAAAGGCAGAGGAAAATTAATTCTAACTCTATTCCGCTTTGTAAATCTTGAGAAGTAAGGTAATGAACAATATTTTCATGTTATTGTTGTTACATATATTATTATTGGCTATATTAGTTGTTGATACATACAGCAGCTACAGAGCAGCATACATGCTGTTGTTATTGGCTATTATGCCATATACATACAGCTGATGATATGTTGAGCAAAGAGTAAAGATATTTCCATATATATATTATTATTATACATATATAGTATATATATATAATACATATATTATGGTTATTATATATATATACATATTAAGGTTATTGCTATTATTATTATTTATATTGTTATATACATACATATGGAGCATACTACATATTATTATTATTATATATATATATTATTATTATTATATATATATACATATATATATGTATATATATATATATTACATATATTATTATATTATTATTATTATTATTATATATATAGCAAAGAAGAATATATTAATATATATTATTATTATTATATATATATTATATTATTATTATATTACATATTACATATATATATATATATATATTATTATATATACATATACATATATATATTATTATATTATTATTACATACATGTGTGTTACAAAAAGTGACTAAGCTCTATTCTGATAGCTAGCCTTTTTGGAAAATTTAAGGACCAAAGACAATTTAAGAGATAGAAAAAGGAAAGGTTTATGGATATGTTTGAGGAGAGGGGGGTAAGATAAAAATGGTTCTTGTAAACAGAGTATTATTATTATCTGTATTGACAAAGAATTTTTTTTTTTTTTCGATATATATATATACATTTTTTTTAATATATATATATTATATATATATATATATATATATATACATATTTTTATATATATATATATATATATATATATATATATATATATATATATATATATTTGGTTGGCTAAACAGCAGTTATGCGCTATTAGTTATAAGAAGAAGAGCTGTTGGTTGTTGGCTGGGCTGGTTATTGCTACATTACTGTTATGGCTGTATGGCACGCATATTTATATGGTTACGCTGGCTAAGGTTGGCTGGCTGGCGCATATATGGCTGGCGCTGTTGCTGCTATTATTATTGGTTAGCTGGCTGATACATATTATTACGCTACATATGTTGCCACATATTATACATATACTTCCATATTATTACTGGGTTATATTACGTATTATAGCTGATATTATGTTACTAGTTGGCTGGCTATACGCTATATTATTGCTGTTATTATTATTGTTATTATACATTATATTATATTATCTTATTATTATATTTATATATATTATTATACATTATTATTATTATTATTATGAGTATAATATATTGGTTAATATTATTAGCATGAAGATATAGTATACATTATTGGATATTAAAGATATTATTACATATTACATATATTACTGTATGCTGGTTGGCTATTGCTATTGATATACATATTGCTGCTGGCTGGTTGAGCATATGCCATACATTGGCTATTGGCTACAGATAGGCTGGCTGGCGCATCCATACTACATATTGCAGCTAGCTATACATATTGGTTGCTACATATATTATTATTATACATATTATTATTATTTATGTTATTTATATATTATACATATATTATTATTATTATTATTGATATTATGCATGGCTATTTTATGCTCTTTTTATGTATTGAGTTAGAGCAATATATACATATATATATATATATTATTGATATATATATATATTATTATGGTGCTGGCAATATATTATATATATGTTATATATTATTATATATATTTTAATTATACATATTATATACATACAGAAACTCATCGACTACCATATTTCACATTATTCCTTTAATTTATTTAAAAAATTAATTGGAAAATTTTCAATTCAGTATCATATAAAAATATTATTTAAATAAATTTTTATATCTTTCCCAAGAGGGCAAGATAAAAAAATATATATTTGGACAGGAAGGGGAGGAAGTGGAGGAAAAGGAGAAAGAGGAAGAGAGAGAGAGAGAGAGAGAGAGAGAGAGAGAGAGAGAGAGAGAGAGAGAGAGAGAGAGAGAGAGAGAGAGAGAGAGAGAGAGAAAGAGTGTCCTGTATTAAGAATAAGAATCATAGTGAAAGTGAGAGTGTGAGGGAGAAGGAGATTGGATATGAAAAGATTAAAAATGTCATAGAAATAAAGGAGAGTGTTAAGCAGAAAGGAATTAGAGTATAAGAGAGAGAGAAAGAGAGAGAGAGAGAGAGAGAGAGAGAGAGAGAGAGAGAGAGAGAGAGAGAGAGAGAGAGAGAGAGAGAGAGAGAGAGAGAGAGAGAGAGAGAGAGAGGGTAAGAAATAGAGAGAGAGATAGAGAGAGAGAGAGAGAGAGAGAGAGAGAGAGAGAGAGAGAGAGAGAGAGAGAGAGAGAGAGAGAGAGAGGAGTCAGTATTAAGAATAAGAATCATAGTCAAAGTAAGAATGTGAGAGAGGAGATTGGATATGGAAAGATTAAAAATGTCATAGAAATAAAGGAGAGTGTTAAGCAGAAGGGATTTAGAGTATAAGAGTAGAGAGAGAGAGAGAGAGAGAGAGAGAGAGAGAGAGAGAGAGAGAGAGAGAGAGAGAGAGAGAGAGAGAGAGAGAGAGAGAGAGAGAGAGGATTTGCAATAGATATTCAAATTTAAATAGATTCATTTCAGAGGAAACTCAAGTTTCGGTTTGATCAAAGGACGCGGAAGGGCCAACTTCTGAGCCAACTTCCACGGAGAATCTCACTTTCATTGTTCCTTTTATTACTAAATTAATTCTCCAGTTATGAAGTAACTTTATACGCAGATATATGTATATATATATGCGCGTATTATTGGTTATATATATATTATTATATATACATATATTATATTATTATTATTATTATATTACATATACATATTGGCTATTATATGTTTACTATGCTATGGTACAGTTGCTACATATACAGCAGCATATATATATACATATTATGCTAAGGCGTATATATATATGGCGCGCGCTATAAGATAATATATAAGGGTTATTAAGGTTATTATTACAGCAGTTAGCAGTTATGCTGAAGGTATAGATATGCTGGGTTATTAGTTGGCTATATATACATATATATATATATATATTATTAGTTGTTGTTATTGCTATTGTTGTTATATAGATTTATATATATAGTGGTAAGATATATATATATACATATTATATAGCATAGCAAGAGTATATATATATGGCGCTAAGATATATATATATGGTGGCGGCGTGTGCGGGCTATTGGTTATATATATATATATTGTAGTATATATATATATTATATATATATATATATGCAAGGGGGGGAGGGTTAGTTCGCCATAGTAAGGATTAGTCATTTATAGCATCAAGGGTATTAGGTGAAATGAAATAATACTAAGATGTGTGAAAAGGATATTCATTTCCTGGAAGTTGGAATTAAAATCAATTTTCCTAATTTTCAAGGTATTGATAATGGAGGTTTGATTATTTTTTGTTACAGGTCTGCTTTGAGGAAGCTGGGCTGTAAGGAACGACGTGCCCTGCTTTCATGTAAGCATATACGGGGTTAATTTATCACTTGCATTGGACTAATACGCCCATCAGTGGATTTACTTCGTCTTCATGATAATTATTATAAAAAGTGATATTTTGGTAAACAAAAAGTTATATTATTTAATTTTTAATCCGAAATTGACCTCATTTTTATTGCATATATAGGCAGGTTATATATGCTATATATGTATATGGTATATAGTATATATTATTATTATTAAGGTTATTATGTTATTATAGTAAAAGTATATATTGGTTGTTGCTATTATTATTATTATTATTATTATTATTATTATTATATATGCTATTACATGGCTGTTGGTTATTACATATTATGCTATCTATACAAGCAAGGTTGGTTATTGCTGCCATATATTATTATTATTGTTAGTTATTAAGAAGATATATTACATATATACATATTACTATATATATGCTACAGTTATATGCTCATTTTATTACTATACTATATATATATATATATATATATGATATAGTAATAAAAAGAAATTAAATAAAAAAAATAATAAAAGTTATATATTATGATATACTTATTTCGTCCACCAGTGGGCGACATAACCCCTCTTCACTAGTTAGTAATTTTGATTGTCCTATATCCTAACTATTCAAAATATTGAAACAATTTCTTATATACACTCATGGCCAGAGCAGATGCTTTTTTCGGATCTCAAAACTCATTATGTTGATACGAAATTTTTTTAAAGAACAAAAATTTCCTTACTTTCAAAAGTTACAGAAACAGCGATAAAATCATTTGTCTATAAAAAATTTCAGCAAACTCTCACAATGACCACTGGATGTTACCTGAGGGAAGAATCAAGACTTGTACTTCATTACGTGAAAAAAAAGAGTTGCTAATTACTATTTGGCGAAAAAATAAGAAGGACTAGCCCATAGGAAAAAGGGTCGACACATCATCAAAATTTTCTGTGCATTCCACCGCAGTCGTTAGGTTAGTTAAGTTGTTAGGTTGCTGCTGTTGCTGCTGCCGCTGGGTTGCTGCCGTTTTTTCCTGCTGCCTTTGCCGCTGCTGCTGTTGCTGCTGCTGCTGCTGCTGCCGTTGCGGCTGCTGTAAGTTTGTTAAGTTAAGTTAAGTTGCTGTTGCTGTTGCTGTTGCTGCTGTTGTTGTTGCCAGGCTTAGGTTAGGTTAGGTTAGGTTAAGTTAGGGGTCAGGTTAGGTTAGGTTAGGTTAGGTTAGGATAGGTTAGGTTAGGAAGTTAGGTCTAAGTTTATGTTCGATTCGTTAGAGAAACTCTAAATAACCAGATTTTTTTACACATGTCGACAGACATTTTTCTCTTCGATCATTTGGGTATAGGTCCAAAAATAGAGCCAGTGAGCGAAGTTGCTCTCCAGAGGGCGACATGGCCTCTTTCCCCTATATAAAAGCAGTATGAGGCATATATATATATATATATATATATATATATTAAGAAGAATATAGATAGAGCATACAATTATAAGGTACAGATATACAGATTTATGGGATGGCAATTACATACATATATTATATTGGAGTTGCTATTATTATTGGCTATGATGTATATATTATTATTATTATTATTACAGCAGCGGTTGGTTATGCGGTGATATATATGTATTATACATACATGGCTATTGCTATTGTTATTACTACAAATATATATATATTATTGCTATGATATGCTAGCGGTTGGTTACTGGTGTCATTGGAAGGTTGCTGTTATACTACATATTGGCAGCGGCGTTGCTGGTTGGTTACATATTATGTTATATTAAGTTATTGCTATGCTTATAGCATACCTTTATTGTTGTATTGTTAAATTATATATATATTATTATATATATATATATATATATATATATATATATATATATATATATATATATATATATGTTGTTATATTTTATATATATGTAATATATATATATATATATATATATATATATATATATTAATATATATATATAAATATATATATATATATATATATATATATATATATTATATATATATATATATATATTATTTTTATATATATATATTATGTATATATATATTATTATATATATATATTTATATATATGTAGGCCAATATATATTCAAGTAGGGGGAACTGAACTGATCCAATATTAGGTAGTTACCTAGGATCCCCTGGAACACCAGTTATCGAACCCAAGTTCCTTTTTCGCCTCGCAACTTCTGTCTCTCTATAGACTACAATACATAGTGGCGGCGTTGTTATGGTGTTATATAGTGCAGTAGTGAAAGAAGAATATGAAAGGAAGTGCTGGCGCGTATATATACATATATATATTTATTTTTTATGTATTATTATATATATATATATATATATATATATATATTAGCAGCAAAGAGAATATAAGCATATATGTTATATTTACAGTATATATATATATATATATATATATATATATATATATATATAAATATATATATATATATATATATACATATATAGCAGCAAATGGCTAATGACTTTTTAAAACCATAATAATATAAAGGGAAGAATAAATTTTATTTTGCTATAGTAATAAGGAAGGAAATTTTAGTTCCGAAGAGGAAACCGAGCGAATAGGTTTCGAAACGTAAACTAGCTCCCATAAAATAATATTCTTTGTTCCCCTTTTCAAATATTATTTTAAATGGTTTTTAAAAAGTGTAATTTTATAAATAGAGTTCGAGTGTTAAGTTTAGAACTCTTTTAAACTTGAAACTTGAAACTTCTTTGATATATATATATATATATAGGGGTAGATTATTATATTCTACATCTAAATTAAAATGCTTATTAATAAAGTTATTATGTTATAAAGCAAAGGAAGAAGGTTGTTGGCTGGTTGCTATTGGCTGTATGGTTATTATATATATTGCTATTATATATATATTATTATATATATATATATGTATGTATGCATTATATATATATATATATATATATTATATATTACATATTATTATTTATATATTATATATATATGTAGGTTATTATTATTATTATTACATATATACATATATATACATACATATATATGGCTATACATATATATAAAAAAATCCACGTGTATTATTATTATATGCATATATGGTATGTTATTATTATTACACATATTATTATTATTATGTTATTATTATTATACATATTATATATAAAGTATATATATATTTTATATATATATATGCCATATATTATTATTATATATACATATGGATATATTGATATGGTTGGTTGGCTATATTATTATTACGTTATTATGATTAGCGTATTGATAGATTACATACATACGTATATGGTTGCTGGGTTGGCGTATTTATGGCGGTTGAGCATTATTATATTATTACATACATATATATTATACATATTATTATTGGTTGTTAAATCATATTATGATAGCAATTAGGCTCACTACTAATAAAACATATTATAGTTATTATTATTATTATATATTATATGGCTATTACATATTATTACATATGTGTATTAATGTATATATTGATATATTTGAGTTATACATATATATACATATTATTATTATACATATTATTATATATATTATTATATATTATATATATTATTATGTAAGTGTAAGTGTATGCATTGTAAGATATGAAGATATATATACATATGTTGTTATTATTAATATTATTATTATTATTATTATTTTATATTATTATTATTATATATATATTATTATCATATATTACATACATATACATATACATATTATTATTATATATACATATATTATTATACATACATATATATACATATATACATACATACTAAAGATATACAGCATATAAGTTATTTATTATATATATAAATATATTAACATATATATATTATATATGAGATATATGCCTATATATATATTATTATATTAGTTATTATTAGTTATATTGGTTAAAGAAGGTTGGGTTATTATTGGGTTGTTACATATATTATGTTATGCTAGAGCTAGCGCTGTTGCTGGTTATTACAGCTGCGTTGCTGGCCATTTCCATACAGGTCGACTCCAGGAGCAAAAATCAATAATTAATATATCGTTATTTTAATAATTTTAAATTACATTAAATTTTGGGTAACCTAAGCTTAACATAACCTAACTTAACCTAACCTAACCTAACCAAACTTAACCTAAATTAACATAACCTAATATTATTAACGGAGTCAACCATTTATAAATGTCCTATATATATAAGAGCAGCATATATATATATATATATATATACAGCAAAGAAATATATAGTTATATATATGTGCTATTATGGCTAAGTTGTTGTTAAGTATATATATATATATATATGTTATATATATATATATATATATTTTTATATATTATTATTACATATTTTTTATTTGATTACATATTATTTTACAGTATAGTGTTGTTTTTAATTATTAGTTATATATATTATTATTATTATTATTATATACATCCATATATTGTTATACATATTATGTTATGCTATGATATATATATTATTACATATATATTATTATTATATATTATTATAGAGCATATATATATATATATATATTATTATTATTATTATGTATTGGAGTTATTATTATTATTACATATTATGCTATTATTATCCATATTATACAGGGCAAAGATATTATATACATTATTGCCATTATTACATACTATACATTATTACTATACATGAGCTATACATTATATATAAGTATATATATATATATATATATATACAGGCAGTTATATATATATATATATATATATATATATATATATATATATAAAGAGTACCAAAAAAAATTATACACATTTAAAAACTAATAAAAACTAATAAAAGAGTATAAAAAAATATTTATTCAATATATATCGATAAAATGTTATTCATAAATATGTTAAGATATTAAATTTCTTAAATAAATAAATACAAAATTTTAATAACTAAAACTTTAGGAATTTTTTTTTTTAAGTAAAAATTGGATTTTAATTTAAAAAAAAAAGTATTAAAAAAACATAAAAGAAAACTGGAAATTTGATGATTTTAAAATAATTGAAGTTTTATTTTTGATAATTGATTAGAATTGCGTTGGAAAGAAAAAGGTCAAATGATGACACATTGTCCCCTCAAAAAAAAAAAAACAAAAAAAACATGATCAATAGATATAAAAAAGGGTAACATTCTATTAAATTAAAAGGTTGAATATATATAAAAATATATATATATATGCAAGGGTATGGGAGGAGGCGTGGTGTTATATAGCATAAAGAATATAGTATATATATAATAGTATATATATATATATATATATATATATATATATATATATATATATATAAATCAATATATTTATATCTCTAATTTGCCCAAAGGAAATATGGTAGTTTTCAATTCCTCAAAAAAACAGCTTGTTAATCTATCTACTCGACATAATCATCCACACAGCAAAGGAAACACCAGAGAGAGAGAGAGAGTAGGTGGAGAGAGAGAGAGAGAGAGAGAGAGAGAGAGAGAGAGAGAGAGAGAGAGAGAGAGAGAGAGAGAGAGAGAGAATATAATAACTTCTTCGAAGGCACATAAATCAAACCTTACTTAATCTGTTCTTAATATTTTGGGGGTTTCCTTTTCTCGTGACTTTAATTTTACTGATCAAATTGCTTCTCCTTTTAAGGAAGCTTCAGACAGGTTGGGTGTTCTGATTCGCATTCATAACTACTACTCCTAGCCCCAGTTGCTTGTTCTGTTTTTATTATTATTATTATTATTATTATTATTATTATTATTATTATTATTATTATTATTATTATTATTATTATTATTATTATTATTATTATTATTATTATTATTATTATTAGTTTATTATTATTATTATTATTATTATTATTATTATTATTATTATTATTATTAAAGTTCGCACCTCACGTCCATAGGGGAACTTCTCTAGGTAATTACTACCTAGGACCTGGAAGGGGGGATCGAACCCTGGCCCTTGCCAATGCGACTTTGACGTTCTATCGATTGAGCCACCGGGCGTTTTACTTGATAAGATGCAGTCTAAGGCTTATCGACTTCTTAACTCTCCTAATATAACTCTCTCTAATATCCTATCTTTATTACAGTGGACAATGCCCTTGTGCACTCTTTTGTCAAGTAACTCCTCCATTGAAGAGAGAACGCGTTACTGTCTTTTGACACAGTCTCTTCCATTCTCTGTCCAATTATCTGACCACACACTTAACCGCTATGCTCAATCTTTCATGTACACCACTGGTAAAGTCTGGAGCACACAAGCGTCGGAGAACAGGGCATGTCACCCTTCGATTTGGCCTTAGATCATGGTTCTCTAAAACTCCTGTGGAATTTGGTATATATATATATATATATATATATATATATATATATTAAGTATATATATATATATATATTGATGAGCAAATGGTTATTATATATATATATATGTTATAGCATATATATAAAGTATGTAAGGTGCTGCTGCTATATATGCTGGTTATAAATAGTTATGCTATATATATTATTATTATTACATATATTATTGTTATTGCGCTATATGGTGTATGTATGTTACGTTATTGTTATTGGTTATTATTATACATATATATATTATTATTATATATTATTATGATATGTTATTATTATATATATATACATATATATACATATATTATTATATCCATATATTATTATTATTATTGCTATATTATTACTATATTATTAGTATTAGTATTGTTATTAATATTATATTACATATACATATACATATTGAAGTTATTACTATTAAGGTTGCTATATATATATATATATATATATATATATATATGCTGAATGAGCACTACGTGAAAAGGTATTATTACTACACCTCATTGATTTCCTCCTAAATAAAGGAGGAACATTAATAGGAACACAGTTTTAGATGAACATTTTTCAATGTGCGCAATAAAGATGTACATCTTTATCCAAGCGAGCAGAGGGAGAGGGGGAAATGAGGGGGAGAAAGAGTGCCAGGATGGGGAGTGGAGGGGGTACTGAACAAGGCCAAAGTGTCAAAAGACTTTTGAGTAATAGTTTAACAGACACAATAAGTTGACCAGGAGACACACACTTTCCTATTTCCCAAGGTATGAAAAGTTTCCTTTTTGGTTGTTGTTCATTTCTTTCTTTCATTATATCAGCAAGGAAGGTATATATATATATATATATATATTGTTTTATTATTGTTATATATATATATATATATATATATATATATATATATATATATATATATATATATATATTAGGGATGTAATGGATAGTGAAATTCAGCCGGATAAATGGATACCTGATATCCGGCTGGAAGTTAACCATATCCGGCCGGATATCGGATAGTGAATTAAAGCCGGATAACCGGATACCGGATATCCGGCAGTCTGTTATATAAAGGTCGGGCGATAATAAAAAAAAAGTTATTTTTGCTCATCGTGGTAGTACTACAAGTTTTATCTAGATTATCTTTAATTTGAGAGTTTTTATATTTTTAAAAATATAATAAATTAGTGTATAAATGTCCTTAAATAGAATTCCACTTTTGAAAAATGTAGTTTATTTTTAACTCCTATTTTAAATGAAAAGTTATATTTAGTATTTTAATTATACATTTTTCAGCTAGCTGGAGGTTGTCGCTTTCTTTAAACTGGCAAAACTAAATTTTTGTTCCAAACAGCATAGTGGTTAAATCGTTGTTTAACTTGGGTCTGATTCATCCCCCAATAAAAAATTCGATGATGGGGTGAATTGGGCCACCATTGTTATTCTTATTTTATGTAGCCTATTATTGTTGACATTTTTATTACGTATAGCTAATTTTTTTAAATATAATAAACAGTTACTTATATTAAGTAAAAATTCAAAATAAAAATGAAATTTATATGGAAAATATGAATTCAAAAAAAGTGTCAAAATTTATTTCAACATACGAATGGGGTGAATTGGGCCACCACATTTTTATTCTTAGTTTGTTTCATCATTATTAAAATTCTAATTACTTATTACTAATTTAATATAATAATCAATTTCTATATTAAGTAAAAATTAAAATATAAAATTGAATTTATACATAAAAGAGGAATTTAAAAAGATGGCCCACCCACCTCACAATGGTGGTCCGATTCACCCCTTCAAACTGATCTCAATGATCTTTATTTAAACTTTAATAAAAACTATGATTATTGGTGAATTAATTATTATTTTGTGTGTCTATGACCTACTATAGGGCCTTGATTTTCAGGAAAATCCAAAAAAGTGTATTAGGGGAGAGTCGGGAGCCTAAAGTGGCCAACGTCACCCCGCCCGACGCTATACCGAGAAAGATTATATATATATATATATATATATATATATATATATATATAGTATATATATATATATATATAGTATATATATATATATATATATATATATATATATATTATTAGTATGATATATGAGCATATGTTATTATAGAGCAACAAACATATATATTATATTAGTTGTTGAGTTATATATATATTATTATTATTATATTATTATGTTATTATATTATATATATATATATTATTATATATATATATATATATATAGAAGAGATATATATACATATATATTTATTATTATATATATAAACAAACATATATATTATTATATTACATATACATAGGGTTGGCTGGAGAGTTGATGGTGAATATACAAGAAGATATATATATATATTGCTATGGAATACATAGTACATTATAGTTAGCATATATATGTTATATATATATTATTATATATATACATGGCGCAATGAAATCTTCAGATGCCCCCTGTATCTAAAAAAACACTATATCTACAGAACTTAATATATTTTTAAATTCAAAAATAAATTTAATAAGAACTAAAAATTAATAAATTACATTTTAATAAATGACTAAAAATATTATAATCGTACGTTTTAAAACTTAATTTAAACATGATGTACCCATAAAAAAATAAACGTTTTCCTTTTAGATCTTCGCAATACTTTATGGGAAATTTAAATTAGAAGTACAAATAAAAAATAAAAATTAAAGCAACTTAAAATTAAAAAAATTAAAACTGCATATAGTTTATAGGTTAGGTCAGGTCATCAAAAAAATTAATTTCTAGAACACTCTATCTTATCATAGACTGTGTGTGTAATATGTGTGTGTATGTGTGTGTGTGTCCGTGTGCGCGTATGTTCGCCTTTAACATTGAAAAGAAAATATTGGGGAATCCATGCTTTGAAACGCGAAAATTTGGGGGAACGAGAGAGAATTATTATTATTATTACTTTTTTTTTTTATCTCACTTTCTTTTATTCTTCTTCATTACTATTATTATTACTTTTTTTTCTCACTTTATTTTATTTCTTCTTCATTTTCCTCCATTACAATGTGAGCTGATTTCAAAAATGTATTCGGGGTTTTTACGTAGCTATCATAGCTTTTTTTTTTTTTTACATATGGTTAATTGTCAATGACCTATATATAGCATATGGATATGTATGATATATATATATTGGTTATACTATAAGCGTGTTATTA
>JABUQX010101081.1:7500-12500 GCA_015478945.1 Trachelipus rathkii | reverse complement strand
ATATATATATATATATATATATATAATTATATATTATTTAATATATATATATTATAATATATATATATATATTTAATATATATATTGGGTGGATTGGGTGTACTCAACTTAATATCCTGCAGAATGAGCAAGATCAAGAAGAGATAAGCTCACATTCTCCCATGCCTACCAGTTGCATACCTGGGTCCTGACTTTGCTTGGCGATGCTCTACCACTGAGTACCGGCGATCTCAATAAATAAATTTAAAAGACAAAAAAAACGTTACATATATATATATAAATATATATATATTATATATATATATATAATATATATATATTATATATATATATATAGTATATATATACTGCACACTCACACACCAACAATATCAAATATACATTCACTACAGTATGCATTATTAATTAATTAAATACACTAAGCATTTAACGTGAGACATTAAAAAATACTACCTTCATTAAACACTAGCACTATATCAATAACATTATCACTTTATATATATATTATATTATAGTATATATATATATACTATATATATAATATATATAATATAATATTATATATATAATTATATATATATTATATATTATATATATATATATAAAATGGCATTGCTAAATTATTTATACTAACTCACTTGAAACATTGTGTACCTATATATTCTCAGCAAAATATTTGAATGAAAAACTTTATTTTAACAACCACAAAAATAAATTAATAAATAAATAATAAATAAAAATAAATAAAATAAAATAAAAAAAAGGGCTAAGACTGGCAAAATGAATTGGCAAATATTTCATAATTTATCAAGCGTACTTTTAAATCAGCTTCCAACTTAGGAGTAAAGATTGGCTGATTTATGATCGTATATATAATCGCTTCAAGTTTGCTTTCCTGATTAAAAGTTTTATTGCCAAGAAGATGAATGTTTTCGAACATATTATTGCTATTTATTTATTTAATTTTATGTTTTATTTTATCTATTTATTGAGTCAATCATTTCATTTACCTGTTTTAA
The DNA here is from genome assembly GCA_015478945.1 of Trachelipus rathkii. NCBI lineage: Eukaryota > Metazoa > Arthropoda > Malacostraca > Isopoda > Trachelipodidae > Trachelipus > Trachelipus rathkii. Next base: position 11,481 of record JABUQX010101081.1, on the reverse strand, counting down.
ATGACTTAACTGATTTTTATCTTTATTTATCATCATTAATATATATATATAAATTATATATTATATATATATATATATATATATATATATATATATATATAATATTATTATATATATATATATATATATATATATATATATATATATATATATATATATATAGTATATATATATATATATATATATGTATTCCTTTAAAACTGCTATTTCTCTCTCAATTTCAAGTAAATGTAAAAATATTTTAATATCTCCTTATTGGGAATCGAACCCAGGCCCTCGAGGCTATTAAATCAGTGTTTTTGACTACTAGACTCTTGACCCGAGTATTAGCAGGGAAGCTTGTGAAAGTGAATCACTGTCTTTCTTGGAAAGTAAGTATTCTTCCAAAGTTGAGTTTTCCTTTTAGGTCTTTGTTGTTCTAGTGGTCAAAACACTGGATTAACAACTTCGAGGGCATAGGTTCGATTCCCAGTAAGTAAATATATAGATTCCCAGTAAGTATATATATATATATATAATATATAATAATATTATATATAGATATATAATATATATATATATTTATATAATATATATATATATATATATATATATAGCGGCTGCCAGTCAGAATTGTTTCAAGGATTATATATCAGGCGTACCTTGAAGTTATGAATTGGGTAGGCAGTATATATATATATTAGTATATATATATATAGTATATTATAATTATATATATATATATATATATATATATATATATATATATATTTACATATATATATTTATATAATTAAGAAATGTAGGCCTTCCAGATTTTTAAAATTAAGTTGTTGTTCCTTAGATAAAGCTTTTGAAGCTATTTTCAATATAAAATCTACACTTACTCCATTATGCACTATTAATTATATAAGGTAATATCCTTAGTAATGTATAAAGAATTATTATTTTATAACAAATACTTTACAAAATGCTAGGGATTTCAACTAAAAACTTGCTGTTGCCATGGCTTGTACACGTAGAGAAAACTTATCGGTATATATATATATATATAATATATATAGTATATATATTATATATATATATATACTATATTATATTTAATATATATATATATATATATATATATATTATAATATATATATATATATATATATATATATATATATAATAATATTATGTATATATATATATATATATAATATATATTTAAATATAGAATATATATATATATATATTATATAATATATATATATATATATTATATATATATAATATATATATATATACATAATATATATATAAGTATATATATATATATATATATATATATATATATAATATAAATATATTATATTATATATATATATATTATTATATATATATTAATATATATATATAATTATATATATATATATATATATAGATATAAAGAGAGAGAGAGAGAGATTTCAAATTCTTTTTTCAATTTTCGTACGATTTTACTGGGTGAACGAAAGTTCGTACGCGAATTTTCGTATTTTTACGCTCATACAGCAAGGTATGGAGCCCTGGCTGTGTCCTATATATTGTATATGAAATATTAAAAGATCTATGTCACGCCCATTAGCTTAGATTTACTCCTAAGATCAGGAGTGGAAGGAAAATTTCTAAATATAATTTAATTATTATAATTGTAATTACTAAAGTAGTTGCTTTTCTGTAAATTTATTTTATAAATCAGTTTCTTTTGTTTACTTTCAAATAAAACTGTAATAATTTATTTAACATTTACCATTTAAATTATTGGTAATGTAAAAGGAACCAAAAAATATCGGGTAGGAGTACCTACCCCTGCCACGCCTATGCTATCGCCCCTGATATATAGTATATATATATATATATATATATATTATATATATATATATACTATATATTTATATATATATATATTATATATATATATATATATAATATATATATACTATATATATATATATGTTATATATATATATACGGTATTATATAGATATATATATATATAATATATATATATATTAGATATATATATATATATATATATATATATATATATATATATATATATATATATATATACTAGTATATATATATATATATATATATATATATAATAATTGTTTATCATTGATAGCAATTTTAAAATCACAAAAAAATAAAATTATTTTATATGTTAAATGATATTCTTCTCGCTCTCTTAATCGTAAGTAAAGTTATTGAAAACTTTCTCCATTTATATAGTGTAGCTATGATGAAAACTCATTAAACCGATTTCTTTTATAGTCTTTCTTCTCCTGTAGAATTGATAAAAGTATGTTTTGATCCTTTTCAGATTTGAGAAATATTTTTTCTGGAGTGCACGTTGTTGTTGTTGTTGTTGTTGCGAGTGAAATAGATGCTTAGATACTTACAATAGATCAAATTTATTTACAAAATTCATAAGATTTTTAATAGATATCGACGAAATGATTTTACTAATTTTGATAAGTATGGATCTTGTATTAGCGAACTTGTTTTCTTAACTGGTGTGAAAAAATCCTCATCAAGTAAATGAAAAAATGCAATTGCCCTATTGCAACTGTCTTTTCAGTTTTCATTGATTCTGGCATACGGAATTTTCCTTTCTTAATTAACAGAAAGCAGAAGTTGCATAGCAACTTCCTAAATGCTTGAAAATATTTCATCTTTCAAATCAAGCATGACATTTTTAAGATGATTAAACTTATAACCAATTGGCTCGTGATTATAGATTTCAAAATATTTTAGGTTTCTGATGAAGGTTCCATATATATTAATCCATTTCAGGCACCTCCAAAACTTTGACAATTGCTTTAAAAACTTCTCTAACTCGAAACAATCTATTGCTATTTTCCACCCCACCTTGTTTCGAATTTCATGTTACTTTTGTTCATTTAATCTCTGGAAAAATCTTTCCCCTTCTTTTAATTTAAAATAATTGTCTACCTCTGTGACCTAAAATAGTTCCAGAACCAGTACCAGTTCAATTTTTCATTAAGTTTTTAATGTGTTGTATTCCACATGAATGTGAACAGCATTGAACATACAATTGAACACACCTTCAAAGCTTTTCTTCATAGTTTCTGCACTATCATATAGTTGTTCAACTAGAACGAAACTATTTATTTCAACCTACTTAGTATTGCCTCCTCTAGAGACTCTCCTTTTGTTCTTTCAACCAGTAAATCTTTGAAATCCTCAGGAACCACAAAATATGTTTATATTATTTCTATTAATATATACTCATAATATTCTTTGATTATTATTTTTATTATTCTTATAAATGAAAATTATTTATATTATTCTTATAAATTAAAATTAAAGGACTCAAGCTTATTTTAGTAACTTGTAGATCAAAATTTGAGGTTAGACTCCCCTCAACCCCCTGGCTTACGGCCAATATATATATATATATAATATATATATTATTATATATTAGATATATATATATATATATATATATATATATATATTATATATATATATATATATATATATTATATAATATGAAGCGATTAACAATGGGAATGAATAAATTAAAAAAGTGTATTAAACAAACATTTATAAACAGCAAATAAATAAATATTCATGTTTTAAAATAAAATAATAAGAAAAATATAAACTAAATACTTATTAATAAATAAAAAAAAATAAATAAAAAAGATTCAATAACAATGGACGACAATTTGACTTTTTTCTGTTAAATGAGTAAATGGGTGTTTCTTATGGAGTTTTGTGCGCTGATTCCGAATTTGCATACCATTTTGTTGTAACGGGCAGGGTTTTTTTGTAATACGAATAAAAATTTCATATTTTTATAAAATGATAACCTTTAGTTAATTTACTCACCTATATACTTTTGCAATTGAAAATGTAGCTTGAAGTTTTCTACTGTAGTTTGTGAGGAATCATCCTTTTAAGTCCCCAAACAAGTAGGTCTGCAAGCATCATTTGATTCCAAATTTC
>JABUQX010101081.1:0-2500 GCA_015478945.1 Trachelipus rathkii | reverse complement strand
TTAGGGAGCTCGAGCCGGCGGGGGACAGATATTATTATATTAATTATATAAGATATATATATATATATATATTATATATATATATATTATATATAGTAACTTATATATTATTTGTAAAGGTATTACACGGCAATGTAAGGGGCTCTAAGCGACGGGGAACACAGGGGGGGGACGTTTTCCATACCCGTAGGGGAGGGGTGAAGGAACCCCCGCGACACCCAAATGCCAAAGACAAAGAGCGGGGTTCGCAGACCCTCCGGAGGGGGGATAGCCTACCCGTAGTTCCCCGAGGCCGAGAGGACCCCGACTCCTGTCATCGCTGCGGTATACCGCTTGGGGGTATTCTAGTTAAAAAAAATTTACGTATTACTAGAAAATCTAATTTATTTTAAACGAGTACCGTATAAAAGGTCTTAAATAGTCTCTAATCACATTACTGTACGATTAAGAATAATATTGAGCATTAACCATACTAAAGAGATCCCTAAAGGATTCAATAACAATGTATACAGTGACAACCGTTACATTACCTTTCCACCTTTCAGTTTTTTTCTGAAACTAAAAACTTTTACTAGCATTCAACAATGTTATCCTTTTCAGGAGTGTTGTTGTTTTTAGATATGATTGTGGCTCATTCTAGAGGCTGACCATATATATATATATATATATATATATATATATACTATATATATATATATATATATTATATATATATATATATATTATATATTTAGAATATTAAATATATATATATATATATATATTATATATTTATATTATATATATATATTTAATATAGTATTATATATTTATATATATAATAACCTAAATAGGCAATATTTACCAGGTAAAACCCATGATAAAAATATATGTACCATACATTGATATCTATACTTATATAATATATATATATGTAATATACAACACAAGTGCATCAGAGTGTTTTTAAGGAGCCCTAGTGTTCGAAGGATGCAAGGCATTAGAAACCATTTCCATTGAAGGAGATACCCCCACAGGAAAAAGCGCTTTTCAGTTGCCCATTCAGCGGCATGTAAAGTCGTCATTGCATCATGGCTATTGATATTGATCGCGAGTACTCTGCGTGTTAGAAGCCAGTTGTAAATGCCTTACCAATGGCAAAACCTGAATATCGATCAAAACCTCGCAAGCACATCAACAATCTTGTGGAAATGGTTAGGACTTAGGAGCCATCGGAAAGATGAAGAAAAATCACCGATGAAGTGTTAAAGGAAGCTAATCAAATCGCGAGCAACTGACTTGATATGAAAGTATACCACGAATGGGGAAGGCGCAGCACCGCAAGCAAAAAATTCCACGGGTTCTGCGAGAGACTCTCTTAATAATTCCGTATCTGATTCTTAACCTCTTCTTTGAATTACGGAGTTTCTACTGAAAAGAACCTGCAACTGCATTACAAATCGACATCCTTTCCCACATGCTACTCATAATCAATCGGATGCATGTATAAACTGAAAGACAGCTTATTTCTATAGTTTTTACCACTTAGAAGGCTATAGAAGAAGAGCTAGAGCTTGTACAAAAATTTGGAAGGACAAGAAACTGAGTATTGAAGAACTAAAAGATCTTGTGTCTCCCAAGTCTTAAAAGAGACAGAACCTTTCTTTCCGTCGACGAAAGAGGCTTTGATGATACTACTCGCCCAGCCACACCAGTACAGTAGAACACTCTTTCAGTATTCTGCGAAGGATCAAGACTTGCTTCTAAGTACTATGGAAGATGACAGGTTAAACGGGTGGCTATTGATTGAGGTGTGACAGAAAATTTGTTGGGACAATTATGATTTTTTATTCAAACAGGTAGTTGATAAAGTTTGCCTTAACCAAGGAAATATTTTTTAATATCAAATTTGCAGACTGCTATATATTTGTGAATTTTCCACATTGTTATGTGTTTGACATGCTATGTGTTTATAAATGTTTTATTTTTTTAAATATGAATCATTTAATTATCCATGAAAATGTTTCTAGTATTATGTCTTCTTTTATATATATATATATATATATATATATATATATTTATATATTATATATATATATATCATAATATATATAATATATATATATATTATTTATATTATTATATTATAATATATATATATATATTATATATGATATATATTATATATATATTTATATAGCTATAGATATATTATATATATATATATATATATATAGTATATATAATATAATTATATATATATATATATTATATATAATATATATATATATATATATATATATATATATATATATAACGCTCATAAAATTTAACTGCCCCCTAGCTTGGAAGCTGGCGACGCCCATATTTATATGATATAATATAGTATAGTATATATATATATATATATATTTATATTATATATATTATTATATATATATATATATAATATATATATATGTTATTTATACTATATATATTATATATAAATATAATATATATATATATTAAATCTCTCTCT
>JABUQX010101080.1:10000-32420 GCA_015478945.1 Trachelipus rathkii | reverse complement strand
AAAAGAGAGAGAGATCGAATAGATAATCATCTTTCATGAAAGATAAATTTCAAATTCTTGGATCCCTTGCGCTTTGGTTGGGAGAGAGTGACAAAAACCTTGCACGGCGCGAGAATGGCATGGGGGTATATACTTAATAAACATCACCAGACTCCGTATACTACGCGAACAAGTCTAGGAAGGGGTACTGGGTGAACATTAGCACCGCTATCATAAGTGTTCCAGACTGTTCTCTAGATGTCGCGGATGGGCCTTCTGTTCTGATTTAAAATGGATAAGAACTAAATTTTTTTTTCATTGAACTTCTAAATATGTATGTGAATATAAATCAGTTAACATTATTTATTAGATAAATATATATATAAATATTAAATATATTATATATATAATATAATATATAATATATAGTATATATAATCTAATATATATATATAAATATTAATATAAAATACATAATAATATACATATATTATATTCTATATATATAAAATATAATATAATAATATATATATAAAATATAAAATATATAAGATATTATAATTATAATATATAGTCTATATAATATAAATATATATATATAATTAAATATATAAATGTAAATAAATAATTAATGATATAATAATATATAATATAATTATATAATATATATAATAATATTAATAAATTATAATAAAATTAAATATATATAAAAAGTGCTAAAGTATATATAGTTTATATAATATAATATTATATATATATAAATATATATATACTATTGTTATAAAAATATATAATAATAATATAACACATTTAAAGTGCTACATAAGCAGGGGGTTAAGCCGGGGACACAGGAACCACTTTAGGCATATCCAAAACAGCCACCGCTAACGTTTTTCGCAGTCGAGTTTTATTCTTCGCGATAGAAAAACTCAACTGCTAGCTGAGGATTTGAGACCACGCTCATCATAAGGACGCGATCAACCTGCGCCACGGGCGTTCATATATATATATATATGATAAATACTATATATATAAATTTAAATATATATATTATATATAGTATAATATAAACATAATATATAATATATTAATATTATATATATAATATAAGATAATATATAAATATAAAAATATTAATAATATAATAAATATATATAAATAAAATATATATATAATATATATATAATAAATAATATATATATAAATATTATAGATAATATAATAATATATAAAATATTAAATATATACATATAATATATAAACAAGAGATGCTTAAAGTTTTCAAATTATAAAATAACTCACTTAAATGGTCACTTCAGACAGTCACATACCTTCAGTTTTAATGTGGATAGTAGATCGATGCATTAACCTTATCTCCAATATCGTTTGAAGATTGGTACTTATCTCATTAACCGTACCATTCATTCCAATAAGTGAAGGAGGGCGTGCCAAAAGAAATCAAATCATTAAAGATACGTAGAGAGCTCGTCAAGAGCAGTTTCTTTCCCTTATGTTATCTTGGTGCTTTTAAAGATAATTGATATTTTGGCAGTAAATTTTTCACTCTCGTTGAATTGCAGAGTTTCCCTAAGAAGGAAAAGATAGCAAAGGACCAGCTTGCGTATTTTCTCTACTGAACATATCAAGCTAAGCAATTAGGCGTCATATTCGATGTCTGCCGATTAATTACTCTATACTTTAATTAAATACTGAAAAGGGGTTTTGCTCTAATTCAAATTGTTGATTTGTGCATGCGACATGCAAAGGTCTAAGTCGTTTTATAGTCCAGCGCAGCGGTAAACTTGAATTATTTTTAAGCTGTCACAACTCTTTTATTCTCGGCAGCAGATGGTTTCGTTGGGCTTTGCCACATTCTTGTCTTGGTAATGCTATAATGATTTTTGGACAAGGAAAAGCGTGGAACAATATTGAAAAAGAAAATACATCTTTTTCCTATGTTTCATTGTAAGGTACCTCGAGAGTTTGTAGGCTAGTTAGATCATGTCTTCAAGGATTTCTAGCTGGAGAGGTTTTTTCTGAGAACTATGTGTCACATTTGCTCTAAGCTCTTCCCGCGTAAACAACGATATACAATCGTACGTGTCTTCATTCACTTCGACCAGTTCTGCATAGCAGAGACACCGAAGGCTGCCATTAATTCGCACCGTTATCATGTTTGAAATGCGAGACAACCTGAAGAATTTTTGTTTTAATTTAGTTGTTTATTAAGGTGATACTAATTTTCAGCATTACGATTATTATTTATAATCGATTATTAACTTTGGACCTAGCTCAATGCCAAATTGTGAATAGAATACCGTAGATTTGTTGTTAGAGACGGCTGGTCTGAGAAACGATAAGTCACAGCATGGACAGCATTGTCTCTCTCTTCATGTATTAAATTATCCATAAACGCATCCCTAGAAAAATCGTTGTCCCAGTACAGCTGTCTGTGTTTCCAATAACTGCTACTTGAAATAGATGGTTAAATCAGCCTTCCCTAATGATATGACATAGATTCTAATACATCTCGAGGATTTGAATCGGAAGTATCAGGTAGGACAGGAACGTCGGCAAGAACTAGACTCCAAATGGAACGCCCAAGGTTGTAACATAATCTAGAAAGAAAAAAAAATAATTTTAAAAAAAAATGTTGAAAAAAAAGGAAAAAAAAAAATGAATATGTGGAAATGAAATTGGTATTTAAATTCTAAGAATTATTGTACTGGAAACTATATGACTTTAGGTTTAACCTGTTATTTGAACACTGTATAGTTAACCTGTACTTAAAAAAGGTGATTTAAGATAAAATGAATGAGAAAGTTGGAACCAACACCATCTCTCATTAAATATTTTCGACAAAGACAAGAAGGATTCGACGGATTTGTGGTATTTTACTGTCTGTGAGCATGTGCCGGCCCGGGCTTTTGGGAACGCTTGCCATTCAGAAAATGGCAAGAAGGTTAATAAACTCAGGGGCCTCCTGTCAAAGAATGCTGTCTAAAAAGTACAAAACTAAAAATTCTTATTCATGTAAGAAGTATTAAGGATTAATGGTGAACTTGTAAGAAATAAAAATTGAAAGTGAAAATAGGAATTATCGGGCAAGTTAAATAAGATCAGTAGTGGATTACACGCTTGATGTTGAATTTATGTCAAAGCTTGAAGGTTTTTTTTTACTATTGGACAATCAATCAACCTTGTGACTCAATCTATTGCCCCAAATATACTCGTTCTGATCGTTGACAGAATCGACAAAAAGGTTCTGAAAAGGAGTGGAGCCATATCTCCAAAGTCACTGCATGCTTTTTTCTTGGAAGCGAGAGAATTTAATCCAATTAAAATAATTTAAGAGTACAAATAACGACTTTCACGTTTAGAAATCTTTTCCTTTAAAGCAAGTAAGTTCAACAGGTTTAATTAAGCCAATAAACAACAAAAGAGCCCAAAAATAGGATAATCAATCGCAATCAGAGATAACATAAAACAGATGAAAACGGTATACAATGAATAAAATAAGGATAAAATAGTAAGATAAATAAGAATAATATAATCATATAAATATAAAGATATAAAATAAATAAAAATACTGATATATACTCTAATATAAAATAATGAATAATAATAATTGAATTATAATAATAGGAATAAAATAAATAATAAGAATAATATAGTAATATAATAATAATATAGATAGTAAAATAGATAGATATATATAAAAAGATAGACACCCTAATAGAATCATAAAAAAATTAGTAAAAATAAAACTAATAAAAATAAAATCTAGAAATAGTTAAATAATCACAAGTAAAAATAAAACGTAATAAAAAATTAAAAATAAAATTAAAAAAAAAAAATAAAAATAATAATTACATATTTATTTTATTTATTATTATTATTCTTATATATATGATTAGTATATTATTATATTGATTATATTATTATATATCATATAATTATATTATTATTATTATTGATTAATTATTAGATATATTATAAATATTATTATTATATAATTATAATTTGATTAATTATTATAATATATTAATAGATATTTATATTATTTATTAATATATTATAAATTATATTATGTAGTATATAATGATATTAGATATATATATTATCTATAAAATATATATAAGTACAAGGTAAATAATATATAATATATATATATATAATATATATATAATTATATATATAAAAATTATAGTATAGAGAATATATATATATATAATGATATATATAAATTATTATATATCTTATTATTATCTATATATGAAACGCAATTTTAAGATAGAGTGCAACGCAAATTATTATATAGATAGCGATAATTTGCCCTTTGCCTTAAAGAAATTGTTTAAACGCAAATGCGAAAAGCGCACATTATAGAAATTGCGCAAACGCAAAAGCGCCATGTTACCTAAAGCGAAATGCGCTTTGCGCTTTCATTGCGCTTATGTCCACCTCTGATATATATAATATTACTATATATAATAATATTATATGTAATATATAAGAATATATATAGATAACTAGAATAATATATAATAATATGATAATTAATAATTATATTATTATTTAGTTATATATTATAATATAAATATATATATATAATTAAGTTGTTCTGATTATCAATAGTGAAATATATGATGTCTACAAACCTTAGAGAAAAGTCTGTTAAACATGTTATATTTGCTCACTGTTGCTAGATCATGATTTCGAAATAAACTTTGTCATGCATTTTGGTATCTTTTTAACAAATAATTAAGAATGAAAAACTTATTACAAATGGTACAAGAAGTAATAATTAAATCATAGGAACGCATGTTCACATATCTACGTTGTTATAACAACTTTCAATTGAGCGTTCTAGAAAAATTAAATAGAATCAAATATTGTACATCAATAGATTTGCATTTGAACGGGACCTGTCTAGCCACCTCCACGTCAGCCTGGCATTTGTGCATTTTGTTTTATTATTCATAGAATTATTGTAAGTTAGTATATAGAAGATCATACAGAGCAATATGTTCTGAATATATTTATTATACATATACATATCAAAACATAGTTGAATAACACACAAAAATTCTTGTATACATACAAAAGAGACTATGCGCAGATATACGTGCGTAGCCAAAAATAACCAACATAACATGCAACATAATACTAAAATTAATACAATGTACGTTATCTGTAAAAAATGAATTACATGCATCCATTCGACACCAGCGGATTTCCCATATAAGAGATGCAACGGAGTTAATCATTTTTAAAGAAATTTTTAATATAATTGGAACGTATATCTTCGAACCCCGAAAATTAGTAAAGAGAAAATTGATTTTTGAATTTTTTGTTGATATTTTAATGATTAGAAATGATTAAGCTTGTAAGAAAATAATTTTAATTTCAACGAATGAGTAAAATTTTTGTAGAAAAAGCAGAGAATCTATGAGTTTGGAGGGTTGGGTAGAGTTGATTTGGGCATATTTTTATGTATATTTTTAATGATATAAGCATGTGGATTAGGAGAATTACATGTCAATCGATTCAGGCTGTTTGTTGTTTGTCTCTGTCAAAGTCATTCCCTTTGCTTTATCCATTATTGCAAGTAGGGAAGTATTGATAAATGCATGGTAGAGGTAGGTGCTGGTTCATTGTTTCCACCGCAATCAACAATAAATAGACACTCTCAAGTCTCACACCTAAGGAGCATTCGATCCTGCTCCCCCCAACACATTCCACATGAAACAACTTCATAACCAGGAAAACTCAAAAACTTCAATCCATTCACATTATAACAAATCTATACACGCAAAACAAATATAATCATAAATACCACTAAGAAACATAACAATCTTATTCCTATACCGCACCACAAATTCAAACATAAAACAACACTTACTAGGAAACAAATAGTCTTTCCTTCTAATGCATTCATCAAACATACCTCACTAAACAGCCCTCAACCCTATCCAATCATTACCATACATGCATGATCAAAGACTGTACATAGGGAAACATGCTTGACAAAGCAAAAAACAACACAAACAAGACTTAATCGATGACAATATAAATTCCTCCTCACATCATCTGAGTCTAGGTCCAACACAGTCCAATGACGAGTAATGTTCATGTCATACATGGATCATAGTAATTCAAAATCACAAACCCTCACATTAGGAATGAAGAAAGCTAGTATTCTGTTGATAGTAAATGTTACGAAAGTGCGCATTCATGATGGAATGGCGAGACTAAGATTATGCATTACTCTTAATTCTTTATTTCTTCATACATTTCTAAATTAACAGGGCTGTGAGCGGCAATTTTTCGATCGGCTCGCCTCATTTAAAAATACGTCTCCTGGCTCCTTAATCCGGCTCCATAAATAAAATTACCTGGCCAACTCGCCGTCAAGCATTAAAATTACTACCCGACTCGCTCCGCTCCGACATTTAAAATTTTTTCTCGGCTCCGCTTCCGAACCCCTAGTTATCATCTTCATTACAATTACAGTAATGAATCATAATTCTGTTATAGAAATTTGATGGTAAGATGATGATAAATTTTGTTAAATGCCATTTATTAACTTAGAATTAAAACTTGGAAAATATATAAAATAAGAATTGAAAAATCGAAAAAGAATAGGCTGTCATTTCTTCGAAATTTTAATAAGCATTTAACGATGAACTGCTGTACATTCCGTAATTAATTTTATTATTATTTTTTCTAAAAAGCATAAAAATTATTTTAAGTTTATCATCAAATGCTAACATTTAATACAGTTCTTCTGAATAATATGTACATAATTTATTCAAACGAGACTTTGTATTAAATATATATATATATATAATATATATAATAGTTATATTTATAGAATATAATTAATATAGTATATATATAATATATATAATATAAGTATAATATATATAATATATATAAACATATATAATATATAATTATATATAAATAATATAATATAATAAATAATATTATATATATATTAATATATAATATATAATTAATTATATATATAAATATATAATATATATAATAATTAATATATAATTAAATAATAATATAATTATATAATATATAGTAATAATAATATATATATATTATAAAATTAAATAGATATATTATGATATATAAATTATATAATATTAAGATATTTACAGATCACCACCACTCAAGGGCTGGGCGGAGGGGGGGGGGAATAAAACATTAAAAAATCCAAACATCCCAAATATTTTGCAGTTCTCAGGTGAGTGCAGACGTGGGCTTAAAGAGATAATATAATATAGTGGAAAAAACGAAAAAGGCAGAAGTTCACAGAACGATAAATGGAGAAAGAGGCACTAAAAGAACAAATCTGGTCGCAAATGAAGGAAATGTGCCGACAAAGCACACCCTTGTGCTACGAGGGACGCAGGTGTGGAATGCCGAGAGTCAACTCCCCGAACACTGCTGTCGAGTAACTATAGAAATAGGATAGCGCAACGTTACGTGCAGAGATAGAGTTAAGAAGAGGTTGAAAGTAGGGACAAGTTAATAGTCCTTAGCTTAGACCAACCTATTCAATAAGAAAGGGTGGCCGGAGCCCCAATGCAATAACAATGCCATACAAGGGCGAATAAGGGCCTTATATAAGTAGCGGTGCAGAGGAAAAAAATTCCCCGCAAACTAACAGAATCCCGCTCTTTGAGGACACTTAGGCAACCATGAATATGAGGTCAAGACAGGGGCTGATAAGCAGACGAACGTTATTTTGGAACGTTAAATCAGTGAATGGAGCGACTGTTACTGTTAACTCATGAGGCGAGCCAGTGGTCGAATCCCGTGAAGGGAAGAAAATAACCTTTGACTCATTATTTGGCTGGCTTAAAGTACTCCAGCAATTATGGAGGATAGAAGACACGGGGCTAAAAGCTAGAACTGAAAGTCTTTTATTTGGGAACGTGATGGCCTAGTGGATAAGGGGCCCGGTTACTGTTAACTCAGCGACGCGAGGCCGGAGTGTTCGAATCCCCGAGGAGAGAGAATCTTTACTCATTCATTTATGAATTTAAATTCATATTATAATGAATGAGTCAAAGGAGATATTACTCTCCATCAGCGGGAATTCGAAACTGACCCGATCGCTGAGTTAACATACGGCATCAATCCACTAGCCTCCACAGTAATTCAAAAAAAAAAACGATTTCACCAATATAAAACCTCGTCATTCCCCTCCCATAATTGTGGAGTACCAAAGCCAAGAATGAGGTCAAAGGAGAATTACTTTCCATCAAGCGGATCAGAACACTGGACTCGCGTCGCGAGTTACAGTAAACAGGAGTTCATCACTAGACAGAACGAGTACCAATGAAACGTTTCAAGCTAGCTTATAAAGCCCCGTCTCTCCTCCGCATAATTGTGATCCAATAGGAGATGTACTTCATCAGCGGATCGAACACCGACACCGACTTGCTGAGTTAATATAACGGCGCACTGTATCTCAGCCTCAGCCATTAATATATAATGGTATTGAAATTTTCATTGAATAGAAGATACAAGTTTTGGCACGGAAAAGACTCAAAGAAATTTTACACTCAACAGCGAGATAGAACACGAACCAGCGTCGCGAGTAACAGTAACAAGCGCTCTATCCCAGCCCATCCGTCCGAAAAGAACGGTCAAAGTTAGCTGAATAAACAACGTCTTACTCCTCACATAAATGCTTGTGAGTCAAAGGAGATTTAATCTCCATCACGGATCGAAACCTGGACCAGCGTGCTGAGATTAACAGTAAGCTGGCGCCTATCCAATAGGCATACACCTTTAATCATTGTATGTGAATTTTTCACTTGACATAGAAAGAACAATTTTTGGCAACTGAAAATGAGTCAAAGGAGATTTAGCTCTCCATCACGGGGATTCGAACACGGAAACGCGTCGTATTAAAGAATCGGGCTCTATCCATAGCAACCACGTACAAAAAGAATTTCAAGTCTATGCTAATAAACCCCCATCTTCTCCTCCCAAATGCTGAGTCAAATGAGATTTACTTCCAAGCGGGATACCGAACACTGGACTCCGCGCGCTGAGTAACAGTAACTGGGCGCTTATCCATAGGAAATCCAACATATAATCAACTGTATTGAATTTACTTACATAGGACATACAAGTTTTGACAACGAAAAATGATCAAAGGAATTTATCTCCAAGGCAGGGATCGAACACTGAACCGGTGCGAGTTTACAGAATCGGGGCGTCCTATCCACAGTACCACCACTCCGAAAAAGAACGTTTCAATCTTACTTATAAAGCCCCCGTATCTCCCATAGTGCTGAGCTCCAAAGAGATTCTCATCAGCGGAATCGAAACTGGATCCGCGTCGCGAGGTTAACAGTAACCGGCGCTAGCCCCCTAGGCACATTCCATTAAAACAAATGTATTTGAATTTTCCCACTTGACATAACATACAAGTTTTGACATGAAAAAATGATCAAAAGATTTACTTCCATTTCAAGAGGATCGAACACGAACTCCGCGTGCTGATTAAACAGTAAAGAGGCGCTCTATCCAAAAGGCCATCCAGTTCCAAAAAGAACGTTCAGTTACTATAAAGGCGCCGTCTTCTGACTCCCAATAATTGCTTGAGTCAAAGAGATTATTCATCAGCCGATTCGAACACGGATTCGCGTCGCGATTTAACAAGCTTACCATAGGCATCCACCATTATAATCAAATATTTTGAATATTTCACTTGACCTGGACTACGTGTTTTTAATAGTCTTCTAAAGTGTCACTCATTATTGAATTTGCAAACGAAAAAGGTATATCTGAAACTTAACTTAGAGTAGTATTATGTGAATCAACTTATATAAAAATGGATTTTAAAGAACAACGTTAATATTTTTTTGAAATTTTATCAATGAAGTTTTTTTCTTTTTGTAATATATTAAAAATAAAATGAAATTTAATTTATTATGGGTAGATATTTTAAATACGTTAATTAGAAGCTAAAATTTCTAGAAATGTATCTTTAGTTAAATAATGTAAAACTAATTTTAGGTGTATTAGAGAATGTAGATATTCTTGAGAAAAGACTTTGTAAGTAGTTTGCTTGAAAAACTACTTCAGTTTCGAAATATTCAGACCGTAAGCTACTTCCATCTGTGCTTAAGAGCTCTAAAAGTAATAAAACGTGGTTTATTAACTTCTATAAGTAGTTATATGGTTTATTTTATGCTGCTAACGAAAGAAAGGAAACGTTCCAAGAAAAGATATAATTATAGTAGAGTGGAATTATGTTATTATTATTATTATGATTATTTATATACTATTATATTATTTATTATTTTATTAGCGATATCTATTACTATTAGAATTAGAATAAAAATTAAGGACTCCTACGAGGCCATCAAAAAGTATCTCTTCTGCGATTAAACCCATTATCTATTAAAATCCCCAATCCAATCCGACGCATTCCAAAGAAGCCCTGATTGTTCTAGGTATATATGCTTTTGGCTATTCAGATTCTAGTATTAGCCTTTCAAAACCATTGTCTCTGCAAGCTTAAGTCTCCTAGTTATTTAATCCATCATTGAAAGTCTGTATATTAGTACGGAAAATTCACCAGTATAATTGAAAGTGAAGCTTCCTCTCCCACAGAAAGAATATTGACCAAAATACCTAACAGAACAAGGAGTTATAAAAACTTCTCATTACGTATAGTATTAGCCAGAACCCCATAACTTCTAAACCACTCCCACGTGGATGAGTCGATTCAGTCGAGACTTCACACCCTTCACGCTCAAATCTGGTCTTCTAAACGCCCCTCAAAGTGATCAATATTCCCACTCTATCCTCAACGTATGTGCGTTGCAACCATAATTGCCAGCGTACTGGCAGGTTGACCCTAGTCTGCTCACAACAGTCTGAGCATCCCTCCCCTCCATTGTACCCGAAAACACGGATGGGTTATCGACCTACAAAGCCCTCAAAAAGTCGTGAGTTGGCACGTTTACCCCTTCGACAGGAACTTTGTTCAGCTCCCCCTAAGTGAGTTGCATTAAAGTTTGCAAGTAACTTCGTCTTATTCAGGCGGTCATCAAGTATATGCTAACCAATGTCAGAATCAATTGAACCCTGTGAGGAGATCGAAAAGCTACACAGTTTCATACTAGAGGGCAGCTTCTCTCCTTGAGACCATCTCTTCATGCCAGAAACAGCTACCGTTTTCCCTTCCATTCAGAATTGATTCGTTCTATTTTCAAACATGCCCTAAACATGAGAGATGATAAGCCAAACATATTGTGAGGGAAGAAATTCCCTAAAGGCAAATATGAGAACAAGAGCTCCTCACTCCCAAAGAAGAACAAGCTAAGAACCAAATTTTCCAAGTACCGCTCACCGAAGACGGAAGTGGTTAATCGGAATCTCTTTCCTTCTGTTTCGAATATTATCCTTACTCGCCTCCAACAAACATGTAAAAGCACCCCCACGACGGTGGTTGTCTAGTGTTCGGCAATTTTATGCAAGATAGAAAGCTAAGGCATATATGTCACCAATTCGCTGCGAGAAGGCAAATATATACACAGAGGGTACCCTCAATCCTGAATTGCATCCTTGAGATCAACTTCCTTCACCTTGTTATTGCTTGCTGGTCTCTTAGTGCATGGTTGGATTATTAAGTCCCACAGCTAAAACAATAGATCGCCCAATCTATATGTTTCAAGAGTTGAGACATGAAGAATGGTTTTGATAGATGATATTAAATTTTTTAGCCTCAGATTTTTAATTTTATATTTACATTTATTTATATATATATTAATGTTTTTAAACTGGTCTTTAGACCTTTAGACAAAGACAGGTTCATCCGTGATCTCATCTGTCCCGAACTCTTGAAAAAATCAAGATGTTGTGACTATATATATATATATATATATATATTATATATAATATATATATGCAGACATATATGGATATAGAGATTAACTCGATTATTATAATTATTTTATTATTAATGATTATATAATTTTGTAAAACAGGATATTTATATATATATGTAGGCTGCTGTTGTGTGTTGTTAGCAAATGTTTGCCACATCCGCAACTGTTCACAAAAAATTTGGCAGCATGATACGAAAAAGGTTTGTCACACCTTCGGTCTAGGTTAAACAGCTATAATTACATGTTAAATTAATAAATAATTTTATTTTTTACCTTGTTTGAAGTTGCTAGGATTCTTACAAGCCAAATAAAGAGAATTATCAATGCACATCATATACATAAACAAATTTGCAAATCATACACTCTGAAATTTACTCTGAAGACGATATTCACGGAGCACGGCAATTAATTACGATGATAGAGCTAATGTTATCGTAAAAGATTCAGATGAATAACAACAATTTCCATTTTTGTACATGATACTCATTGCGAGTTTATTTATGTCAACAACTTCAAAATTCTAACGCTTTCATAAAAGTTTTATTGTTTAGGTTTTTTTCGTGCTTGAAAAAGTATTGAACAATTTCATTTTCAATATCGTTAGTTCATTGTAACTTTTAGTTACAACAAGAAAACCTCACAAGATTGCTAAATAATACCGCTAACAGTATTTATTAGCTTGTAAAATAATATGAATAATACCAGTATGTATTAAAAAAAACTAAGCTTATTAGCTTTAGCAGGTCATTTGTTGTCGCCAAAATGAACAACACACTCACACTCCTATATATCAAAAAAGCTACTCAGTATATTGTTAGCTTTCAGAACGATCCGAACAAGCACACACCAAATAAAATATTTTATATGATAAAAAGATATTACATGACTCCCAAATCAAAATAAAACGTTTCAAATATTTTACACTTAATGTTCAAAGGACAACATCAACAAATCATATTTGTCTGTTATTTTTATTTTATAGCGCGATACAAAATAAATTATTATCTCTACTAATGCCGATGTTTGTTAGAATAAGTGACGCCCAATTCGAGGAATTAAAATCAGTCTATAAAAAGTCAAAAATCACTTAAATAGTAGCATTAATGTTAAAATTACATTTATAAGTACCTAAGTTTTCATATATATATATATATATATTATGATAATATATTATATATATATAATATTAGATATATATATATTATATATAAATATATATATATATTATTATATATTTATATATATATATATATTATATTATATATATATAAATATATATATATATTATATATTATAATATAATATATATACTTATATTCTTCACCAATCATATTATAATCCCATCTTAATATAATTCTAAGAAAATAATATAAAATATAAAAATAAACTTTTAAATAACAATTTAAATCAATAAAGGATTGCAAACTGTTTAAGGTGAGATAAGATATTTTATTTTATTTTCTTATCATTGACCTTTTTTTTATAATTGACCCGCTTAAGTAAATATGAATGTTCAATTATATTTAATATCATAATATATAATAAAGCTGTTCTTTTCTATTAAATAAAAGTCATTTGTTTATAAATTTGATGTTTGCTCGTACCTTAATTAATTATCATTCGTTGTTTAATATTTAGTCGTAGTTAGAGTATTAATACTATTATTTTTCTCAACATCGAAACTTATTTATATTTCAATCCTCTTTTTTTTTTAATCTTTAGTTTTAACTCAAAAAAAAATTCCATTTATTATAAAATTATGTATTAAGTAAAGCCTCATTTTTTTTCATTCATTATCAAGGATTTTTCTAACATCTTCATATCAGTGCTCTATATCCGTTTGCGTATTTCTCTTCTCCCCCTCCCTATCTCGAATCAATCTAGTAATATTTACACATAAAATTTTCATTCCTAGGTTTAATTAAAAAGATTACAGTTTTTGTCTTTGTAATTAACTTAACTGTTTATTTTTTATGTATTTATTTCTTTTCGGTAAAAATTAGCAAAATTTAAAATGGCCAGTTAGTAGATTAAAAGACTTTGTATTATTATTTTTGTCTCAAAGTTGCAGATATTCACTCGACTTAAAATAGAAATTAAAACCCTTTTTTATTTACACTATGTATGCAATAAAACGCTTAAAAACCCGAAATAAGGTAATTGGTGTGCCATTTTTATTATTAGATATAATTTCAACCTAAATAAGAAAATACCTCTGCGTTTTAAGCCTTCATAATATAAATAGATAATTAAGTTCCTTGAGTGCATTGCAATGGGCAATTGCTTGCGTACACTCACGCACCACATACTCAATTCTCATTGAAATTAACGCTGAAGTAAGGCAGCACTCATAATACTGTGTCATTCCTCTGTATATAGTTTAATGTTGGACTAAACTATAAGAATATACCCATATATGAATGTGTTCGATACAAAGTTTGAAAGCTCTTCTCTTCGGTAAATACTTTGAATTCCCTTGTTCCTATTTTGTCCAACCAAATGACTTCGATGCCTTTTATACACCTTCATCCTCTGAAGTTCAAGGACCACATTTCATTTTTTCCATTTATTTTTATTCTATTATTTTTACTTAATATTATTATTAATTATTATTATTATTATTATTAATATTATTATTATATATAAAGATTATTGTATAATTATAACTATAATTATTATTATTATTATTATTATTATTATTCAACAAAATTTCATGAAGAGTATATAATGATTTCCTTCTATATTTAATTTTCTCCTCCAGTTCTTCCCCCATTCCTTTTCCCTTTTTCGCGCTATATTCTCTTAACACAAACAACACACACACACACACACACACACACACACACCACACACACACACACACACACACACACACACACACACACACACACACAACCACCACAACACCAACACAAACACACACACATAAAACACAACAAACAACACCACACAACATACACACACACTCACACACACACACACACACACACACACACACACACACAATCACACACAAACACACACACACACACACACACAACACACACACACACACACACACACACACACACACACACACACACACACACACACACACACACCACACCACACACACACACAACACAAACACACACACACACACACACACACACACACACACACACAACACACACACACACACACACACCACACACACACACCACAACACAACACACACACACACACACACACACACACACACACACCACACACACACCACCACACACACACTCACAACACACAACACACACACACACACACAACACACACACCACACACAACACACACACACACACCACACACACAACCACACACCACACACACACAACAACACACACACACAACTATATATATATATATAATATATATATATATAATAATATATATATATATATATTATATATATTATATATATATATATATATATATATAGTATATATATTATTATATATGTGTGTGTGCTGTATGTTTGTTTGTATATGCTACTGAAAGTGAGATAATTTCTAAGAGTGGAAGTATTTTCTTGGCGAACGCATTGAGCACCACTTTGTTCTCTTCTTGAAATTCTTTATTTTCTTAACGATGCAAATCGAATTAATTGTCTTGCAATGTATTTCGTGTCGCGTTTTATATGACTCAAAAGATTTTAAAAGATTCTGAAAAGAGAATGCAAATGAACACGAGGAAAAGGAAGTATGTGTTCTCCTCATCTCCTCCTCTTGCAGAGTTATTCAGACGCTCTTTCAAGGCAACATTGAGCTGCTCACTTGCTCCGATTTCGTCGATGGACAGAACTAATAATATATTAGATATTATAATAGATCTATATATATATAATATATATATATATATATATATATATATATATTATATATCTATATATAATATTAATATATATAATATATATAATATATATATATCATAGCACTTGTCAACACTCGTGTCGTAATTTGTAAAACAGTTGCACATTGTCCACTGCTTCGTTTTTTGAGGTATTTGAATTATTTCTGATTTTGTATGTCTACATGAATGTTCCTTTCTTTTAAAATAATGTAACCTTCGTATTGCCTTGTTTGGATCGGTTATTTTAGTACCTTACAACAAGTTTTTCTCTTTCTCCTCATGAAATTCTTACCTAAAATAATAAGTTTCAATCAATATTTCATGCGGTTATTTCAAATACTTCTACTTATAATAAAATATTTATCTTTCAAACAAATTTTTAGAAAAGAAACACTCCAGATAAAAAAAAAAAATAATTCTTTCTAATAATAGATAAAATTTTTAATTCTCGTTTGCCCATGCCAAGTTTTTTCCTCCCTATCTTTATAATCTGCCATGATTTTCCTTATTTTCCGGTCCAGAACTTGTCTTTATTTCAACTCACGCTCTTTTGTAATATATTTATTCTCATTTCTCATTCTAATTATACAATAAGCATTTCCACCAATAATATGCTTTCAAATTTTCAATAAATCACAAAATTCAGCAATTCGTAATATGAATATTCTTAAACCTTTAAATCGTTATTTGTTTAACGTGAAAATATTACCAAAACTTTCAAATCTTGAACTGTTAAACATTAGAAGAAATGTTTATGAGCACAACTCGTTACCAATCCGCCCATCACCAAATCTCTTCCTACATATGTACCACAAAATTGATTTTAATTTAATAAAGAACCAATTTTTTTATTCCTCTTAATGATTTTCAGTGGTCACATTAGGATCCCACTTATTGCACATCTTCAACAGATGAAATTCCAGTTTAATAGACACCCTCAAATCTGGTTTTATATTTGATTTATATAGTTGAAAACACATTCGTCTCAGTTTAATATTTAGATAAAATCAATACATGAATTTAAAGTGAGAGGCTCTGCGATGAAAATCGCAAAAATAAACAATCAAACAAAAGAGCTTTAAGTGGAATAATGGAAGAAGTAAAGAAAAAATGGTTCTTTCATTAAATTAAAATCAGTATTTTTGGGTACATGTAAAGATTTCGGTAGTGGGCGTGAGTAACGAGTTTGTGTCATAAAAATTTCTTCTTATGTATCATACAGCTTCAAGAATCTTGAAGTTTAGAATATTTTCAACGGTAAAATCGAATCATACGATTTCAAGTTCAAGAATTATTATATTACCATTGCTAATAATTTGTGATTCTTACTTTGAAATTTGGAAAAGCATATTTTGAAATGCTTATTTGTAACAATAGATGACATAAGAGAAAAATATATTTCACAAAGAGCGTGAGTTGAAAATAACAGACAAATTCTGGACACGGAAAATACGAAACATCATGGCAGATATAAAGATGAGAGGAAAAAAAACTTGCAATGGGCAACCGAGAATTAGGAAATTACTATATAAATATTATTTTTTTTTTTTTTTATGGATGTTTCTTTGCCTAAAATTTGTTTGCAAGGATAATATTGTATTATTGTAGAAATTATCTTCTTAAGAACTCCATATTATTAGAATTAGTTCTAAATATTTTCAATGAGAGAGAGAGATAAAACTTTTTAAGTATACTAAAAAGAATAGACCATTACAAACAAGCAATACGAGGGTTACCATATTTAAAAAGAAAGAGACCATTCAATGTAGACATACAAACAGAAAATAATTCAAATACTCTCAAAAAACGAAAGTGACCAATGCTTGCAACTGTTTACAAATACGAACGAGTTTGACAAGTGATATATATATATAATATAATATAATATATATATATATATATATATATATATTATAATATATATATATATATATATTATATATAATATATATATATATATATATATATATATATATATATATCTCGTCCATCGACGAAACGAGAAGTGCAGAGCTCAATTTGCCTTGAAGAGACGTATGAATAACTCTGCAAGACGAGGGAAGGAGGTAGGAGACATACTTCCTTTTCCTCGTGTATCAATTTGGCATTCTCTTTTCAGATCTTTTAAAATTCTTTTTGATCATATAAAACGCGACCGAATTAAACATTCGCAAGACAATTAATTCGATTGGCATCGGTTAAACAATTCAAAATAAATCAAAGAGAACAAAGTTTGCTCAATGCAGTCGCCAAGAAACAATACTTCCACTCTTATATCTTCACTTTCAGTACGCATTACACAAACAGTACCACCACACACTATATAATATATATATATATATATAATTATATATTATATATATACTATATATTATATATATATATATATATATATATATATATATAAATATATATAATATATATATAATAGGTGTTGTGTGTGTGTGTGTGTGGTGTGGTTGTGTGTGTGTGTTGTGTGTGGTTGTTGTGTGTTAGTGTGTGTGTGTGTGTTGGTGTTTGTGTGTGTGTGTGTGGTGTGGTGTGTGTGTGTGTGTGTTGTGATGGTGTGTATGTGTCGTGTGTGTGTGTGTGTGTGTGTGTTGTGTGTGTGTGTGTAGTGGTGTGTGTGTGTGTGTGTGTGTGTGTGTGGTTGTGTGTGGTTGTGTGGTGTGTTTGTGTGTGGTGTGTGTGTGTGGGTGTGTGTGTGATGTGTGTGTGTGTTTGTTGTGGTGGCGTGTGTGTGTGTTGTGTGTTGTGTGTTTTGTGTTGTGTGTGTTTGTGTGTGTGTGTGTGTGTGTGTTGTGTGTGTGTGCGTTGTTGTGTTTGTGTGTGTGGTGTGTTTGTGTGTGTGTGTGTGTGTGTGTGTGGTGTGGTGTGTGTTGTGTGTGGTGTGTGTGTGTGTGTGTGTGTGCCTGCTGTGTGTGTGTGTGTGTGTGTGTGTGTGTGTTGCTGTGTGTTGTTTGTGTGTGTGTGTGTGTGTGTGTGTGTAAGAGACAAACATGTGGAAGCCCTACAAAGGAGCAGAAATGTTGAGATTAAAATTAATATATCAAGGAATATCATTATATATTTCAAAATTTTAATTAATAATAAATAATAATAATAATAATAATAATAATAATAATAATAATAATATTAATGAATAATAATAATAATAATAATCAATAATAATCAATAATAATAAAATAATAATATTAATGTAAAAAAAGAGGAAGATCCATAAATGGAAAAATTGGAAAATGTGTCCTTGAAAACTTCAGAGGCGAATCAAGTGTAAAAAGGCAGCGAAGTCATTTGTTGGACAAAAATAGAGACAAAAAGGGATTAATCATATTTACGAACGTTAGAAGAGCTTTCACAAACTTTGGACGACACACATCATATATCGTATATTCTTATAAGTTAGCCAACATTAAACTATATCTCAGAGAAATACCCAGTATTATGAGTGGCTGCATATGCAGCGTTAAATTTCAAGAGATTGATCAGTACTTGCGTGCAGTGAGTGTACACGAGAGCAATTGCCCATGCATGCTACTAAGGAACCTTAATATCTATTTATATATCGAAGCTGAACGGAGAGTATTTTCTGTATTTAGGTGAAATTATATATAATAAATTAAAAAGGCCAACACCAATTACTTATTCGGTTTATAAGGCGGATTATTGCATTAATAGTGGTAAATAAAAAAGGGTTTTAAGTTCTTATTTTAAGGCGACGTGAATATCTGCCAACTTTTGAGAAAGAATATAATTACAAATGTCTTTAATCTACTAAACTGCAATTAATTTGCCTAAAGTTTTACGAAAAAAAATAAATACATAAAAAATTAAACAGTATAATTAATTACAAAGACAAAAACTAATCTTTTTTAATTAACCTAGAATGAAATTTTAATTTGTGTAATCATACTACGATTGATTCGAATTAGAGAGTCAGGAGGAAATAAGCAAAAGATATAAGCACCTGATATGAAGATTTAGAAAAATCTTTGAAAATGAAATGGAAAAAAAAATGGAGCTTTACTATACATAATTTTTTCATAAAAGTGGAATTTTTTTTTTGATTGGATTCGAAGATTAAAAAAAAAAAAAGGATTTGAAATATAAAAAAGTTTAGATGTTTAAAAAAAATAAAATGTTTTTACTACTCTTAAACTACGAATAAT
Source organism: Trachelipus rathkii (assembly GCA_015478945.1). Lineage (NCBI taxonomy): Eukaryota > Metazoa > Arthropoda > Malacostraca > Isopoda > Trachelipodidae > Trachelipus > Trachelipus rathkii. The sequence goes on along the minus strand of JABUQX010101080.1, from coordinate 12,454 downwards.
ATAAACAACGAATGAATAATTTAATAAAAGGTACGAGGCCAAACCCATCAAATTATATAAACAATGACCTTTTATTAATAGAAAAGAACAGTTATGTCATATTATTATGATAATGAAAATATTTGTAATTAATATTTTTTACTTAAAGCAGTGTCAGATTTATAAAAAAAAAATGTTCAATGATAAGAAAATAAAGATTAAAATATCTATCTCACCTTAAAGTTGGCCAATACTTTATGATTTAAAATTGTTACTTTCAATTCCTTTCTTAAAATTTATGTATGTATTTTTTTGTTTGTAATAGGGTTAGATGTCTTTATATGATTGGTAAATATAAGAATATATATATATATATATATATATATATATATATATTATATATATAATATATATATATATATATAATATATATATATTATATATATATATTATATAAGTATATTAATATATATTATATATATATTATATATATATATATATATTATATATATATATATTATGTAGGGTCTTTTGTCCTCAAAATCGCAATTCTTCCAATTAATCCAAATATTTAAGTGGATTTTTTTGGACTGTTTTATTAGAAGGTGACCTTTATTCTCAGAAATTGGCGCTCCACTTTTCTCTTTAACAACCATGCTACTATAGTAGAATAATAATTTATTTATATCCGTCGCTATAAAAGTTATAAGAATAGACAGACCCAAGGAATGGCTGGTGTTATATTCGTCTGAACATTAAGTCTGTAAAATATTTGAACGTTATTCAAAATATTCCCATCGCATGGTAATATCCCTTTATCATAGAAAATATATTTATATTGGTGTGGCTTGTGCGATGCGTTCTGAAAAAGCTAACAAATATAGAGTAGATGATATAGAGTTGGGTGAGTTGTTGTTTCATTTTGAGACAACAAAAGAACTGCGAAATAGATAAGCTTAGGTGTTTTTAATAATACTGATATTATCATATCATTTTTACAATCTAATACATACTGTATTATCATAATATTTGTTTCTTCAATAAGGTTTTCTTGTTGTAACTAAAAGTTACAATGAACTAACGAATTTGGAAAAATGAAATGTCAATATTTACTTCAAAGATACGAAAAAAAAAAAACTTAAACAAATAAAACTTTATGAAAGCGTTAGAAATTTTGAAGTTGTTGAATAATAAACTGCGCAATGACGTATCAATGTACAACAAATTGGCAAATTGTTGTTATTTCATTCTGAATCTTTTACCATAACACTTAACTCTGATCATCGGTATTATTAATTCCCGTGTCCGTGGAATTATCGGGTAACTTCAGAGTAAATTTCCCACGAGTGTATGATTTGCAAATTATTATGTACACCGTTAACATTGAAAATAATCTTTATGAGAATTGTAAATGTAATAACTTCAAACAAGGTTAAAAGAATAAAATTAAATATTAACTTTAACATTGTAAATTATTAGCTGTTAACCAGACCCGAAAGGGGTGACCAACTTTCGTATGCCATGTGCCAAATTTTTTGTGAACGAGTTGCAGATTGCACAACAAATTTGCCTAACACACACACACCACACCTACATATATTATATATACTAAGATATATATATATATAATATAGATATTTATATATATATATATATATATATTATATATATATATATATATAATATATAATATATATATTATATAATATATATATATATATATATATATATATAATATATATCCACAAAATCTTGATTTTTTGTACCATCAAAGGGACTCGATGAGCACGCGTTGTTCCCCTATCTAAGAACTAATTAATTTCCAAAGGAATTTCACCACAATGGATAGCTTGTGATTTTATACCTCTTTATATTTTCCATTCAGCATTTTGATTCTAATAAATCAAAAACTTGAAAAAATTCGGAGCAATAAAATTTAAATATCTATCTATCAACGCCATTCCTGCATGTCTGAACGCTTTAAAACCATATAGATTGGGGCGATCTATTTGTTTTAGCTGTGTGAATTAATAATCCAACCATGCAATAAGAGACAACAACGCAATAACAGTGGAAAGAAGTTCGTCATCAAGATTGCGAATTCAGATTGAGGTACCCTCTTGTTTAAATTTTGCCTTCTCGCAGCGAATTGACAGGTGACAATATATTGCTAGCTTCTTCTATCTTGCATGAAAAATTGGCCCGCAACCACTAGAAACCACCGGTCGGTGGGCGTGCTTACTGTTCTGTGAGTGCCGATAAGACTATTTCGGAAACAGAACGAAAGAATCTCCTAATTAACCACTTCCCGTCCTTCGGTAATTTCTGTAGTTGTGTAAACTTTGGTATCTTTAGCTTTTAATTCGCTGATTGGGTCATCTAAGCATCTTGTTCCTCTATTTGGCCTTTAGATTGCTCCCTCACCAATATGTTATGGGCTTATCATCTCTCATGTTAGCGGTTTGAAATAGCAGA
>JABUQX010101080.1:0-7500 GCA_015478945.1 Trachelipus rathkii | reverse complement strand
TGGTAGAAGTTAGTTTGTGAATGAAAATCTTAAAGATCTTTCATCATATTTTAAGCAGTATAAAAGGACATTTTAAGCAGTTTTAGCCCATGCAGAATAGTTTTGGATAATTATGCTCTACTTTAGTGTGAAGATCCTAAAACTTTCAAAGTTTCAATTATGAATTGAAAATTTTCAACCTACTAAAACTTACTTCTAATAGTAGTAAAATCTTTTGGGGGGGGATATATATCAATTATAAATAGGGCAAAAGAATGATTATTTCAGTCGTTCGGGTAAAAAACAATAAGTAGCTAATAAAAATTTTATTCAACTTTGATGCTATATAGCGAGTATAGGATGAAAACAGGGTTAATCATTTTCTCATTTAAAATCTTAAAGAAAATTCTACACTAAATTTTTATCTTTCTTATGATTCAATCTTCCAAACATTTTATCCTGTTCCAATCGACTTTAACTATTCATATTCCTTATTTCGATCATCTTACCTCGAACAGACATGAGTTGTCAAAATTAAGAAAATAATAATAATAATAATAATAAGTTAATAATAATAAATATTAAATAATAAAATAATAATAATAATATAATATAATAAACTGAAATTTACCAGTTTGTTTAAAAATATAATTAAAGACAACGGAAAACTCAACAAGAAAAGCCCAATAACTAATGAGACCCTGGTTTCGACGAAAAAGATTAAAAAAAAGAAAATTGAAAGCGAGTAAAACTCAGGAGAGACAAGGCAATTCAGAGTCAAATCTGAAAAGACGCTTTTCAGGCCTCCAACAAGCAATAAGGAGGCTCTACTCCAAATTCTCTCTACCCTCATGCCTTTCTTTAACGTTTTATTAGCCAGAGTATTCACTCAAAAGTAAAACAAAGAAACAAAAAGTGAATGAATGACCTTTAGCTTCGAAAATTATAATATTCAAAATACTATATAGCATATGATATTGCATATTATATATATATATATATATATATGGGTATATATATATATATATATATATATATATATATATATTATATACTCATATATATTATATATATATATACTAAGGAATAATATATATAAATTACATTTTTAATGTAGAAAATTATTTATAAGATTTTAAACATATGAATATATATTATATTATTGAAGTTATACATATAAGATATATGTCCCAAATATTGTACAAATTTAAATTTAATATATAATATATATATATATATATATTATAAATTTATTATATATATATATATGTATATATATATATATATATATATATATATATATATATACTATATATATTTATATATATATATATAATATATATATAGTATATATAGTAGATATATATATATATATTATATTATATATATATATATATACTATAGTATATATATTATATATTATATATATATGAGGATTTTCTATATTTAAAGTAAAATTTGGAAGAGGTAATTCTCCTCCTTGCCCCGACTCACTATACCCATGCCCATCCACATCCAGTTTCTGTTGTAAACACGGTTTTTTCCATTGGCAAGAACATCATTGAGGGCCAAGAGATCACTCCGTCAGATGATATATGAAAGGTACTTATCCGTTAGATGATATATTGAAACGGCTGTTATCATAAAGGGAACCAGAACGCCTCGTGGCGAGATGAAGCAGGAGGAGGAGGTTAAGCCAGAGAGAAATATTATTAATTAATTACCAGCTTTTGAGTCTTTTTCCATATATATTTTTTCTTAATAAAGTGTTTTTAATATAAATTTTTACCGTTATGTTTAATGTAAATCAATTTTCAATTTCATTTGTTTATATAATTAATTGTTTAGCTGTACACCTTGACCTCATTTGACTTGCATGATATACCTTTTTGAAGAGATCTAGCTTACAACATATTTAATCTTCACTTCTCTTTAAGCTTTACGAAATACAATTCATAAAATAATGTTGGTAGTGACGAATTATCATCACTAAAGCTAATTTTTTATCGGCTTATTGGTTTATATAAATCTAACAACTTTTAGTAACGAATTAGCGTTAAAGAAGCTAAACTTTATGTTTATATATATATATATATATAGTATATATATATATATATATATATATATATATATATAGATATATATTATATATATATTAATATATATATAATCATATATATATAATATATATATATATATATATATTATATATATATATATATTATATACTATATATTATATATATATATATATTTAACATTTTAAGGAGTTATGAGCTGTTTTTAAACTTCTAAGATCTCTACATATATTATCTATATATATAATATAATATATATAATTATATATTATATAGATATATATTATATATATATATATATTATATATATATATATATATATACTATAATATATAATACTATATATATATATATATAATATATATATAGTTATATATATATTATTTAGTAATATAGAACAGAGGGTTCATCCCGGATTTTTAGAAAAATTATAGGATATACTCTAAAAAAATAATAATGAAGATAATGAAAATCGAAAATCGTCACTCTCTTCCGGAAAAAAAATGTTCAGCCTTCCAAAGTGTTATAAAAACTCTCATTCAGGACTTTTCTTATATATATATATATATATATATATATAGTATATATAATATATACTATATATTAACTTATATATATATATTATATATATATATATATATATATATATATATTATATAAATTAAAATAAGTTGGATTAAAATATAAAAAAAACCAATAATGTAGTTCCACAAAAAAAAACGAATGATTAAAGTTTTATAAAGAGTTACAATCCTCTCAAAAGGTTTATAAATTTCATGCAAAAGATTAAAGAAATAAATCTGGGGCCTCTTTCTAGTTTTAGCCAGTCCTTTAGGTTATGCCTAGCAATTTATTATACAGAGATATACTATCTGTATACTTAACAAAACTTACAATAACGCTGAACTAGAGGGCTGAAAAGGGGACTAAACCTTTTCAAGACCAAAAAATGAAGTAGTCTCATGCGACGATTTATAACAACTTTGGAAGCTGACTAACTTTTTTTCCTAAAAATGAGCGACGATTTTCGTTTCATATTCTTCATTATTATTTTTATAGAGTATATCCTGTGATTTTTTCATTTTTACTTACCATATATATATATATATATATTATATATATATATATATATATATAATATAATAATAGATATATACTATATATATATATATATATATATATATATACTATATATATATTTATAGTATATAACTATATATATATATATATGCTGTATGCATGTGGCGAGACTGTTGTGCTATGTGGACTTGAAAAATACGTCAAAATTTGCAATACACCTTAAAAATTAACAATGTAAATTAATTAGTATTAGATAAATACATCGCGCTCAATGAGAATTACACCTAGCTTAAACGCAAAAAATAATGTTAAAAAGTTTAGGCATTCTAAATACTGAACTCAGTAACTATTTTTTAAGTCTATATATAATTCTTTTTTAAAGATCTATTTGAAGGCAAAGCACATAAGACCTCTTTTGACAAGTAAATACCAGTCACAGTACAAAAAAAAAGTTGACTCTGAATTTGAGAAAGTTGCTCAGAGCCTTTAAAGAAGGCATCTCAAATAGATAATCAAGATTTGAGTGAGTCAAAGTCTTGAGAATATGTATGTGTTGAGTTAGTTTGATTACTTCACAAATTATTTTTGACTCATTTCGTGTACTTTTAAGGCGGTTTTATTTCTAAGAATGTCCTAAGTAAACATACATAGTACATAGGATGAGAAAACTATAAAGCGAAAAATATCTGAAAAAGATTAAAGTCTTTCCACTCGTAAGTAACATTTCTTTGATATCTCAAAGTGGTGATTTCAGTTTCTTACAAATTTCAGGTTAATATTTTAATTATTAACAGATCATAAAGAAAATTTGTGAATTTTTATTTTTGTTAATGGTAAAGAATTACTAGTACTCGAAAAGGTAAAAGTTAAAACTGTTTTCCCAGTCCATATGTTTGATTTATTTAACCGGCTCAACGAAACCTTGCCTATGATTATGTGCGATAACCAACTTAATCAGGCATGAAATATATTTGTGCCATGTTCGTATTTTCTTTACATTCTACTGTGGTATATTAAAAACAAAATTACAAGCATTTTTCTTTTAAATATTATAACTATTTTTTTCGATGCAAGACTGTGTGAAAGAGACGAGCCAACAGGTCAAATGTTGGAATACTACCCAAATATAAGAAGTTCAAATTCAAAAATCTGATAAAATTCTAATGTTGCATTAAAAAAAATATTAAAAGTATTATTAAAAGTATCTATTTAGATTTGGTAAATCAAATTACTTTAGAAACAAAACTCAAATAAACTCGCTGCATTAAATACAATTTAATAAAATAAAGTTCAAAATTTTGGACGATAACTTTAATATGCTCACATAACTTTTTATTTTTGCTCAATCTTATATCAGAATTTTAATCGTTTTCAAGAACGCTCGATAGCGACGATGGTCTGCAATGACGAAAGCTATTCGTACTTAAATGCGTTCAAAGGTTTTAATAATCTATACCTAAATATCATGGTGTTTTAAATCTTAAGTAAATTTTTAACCTAAATTTAAATATGTTAAAGTCAATGATGTGCAATAAATATATTTAAAAAGCTGTGCAACATTTTTGAACCCTCCAAATTGTCCAAATGACAGCTGAATCACAAAAAAATTTAATAAAATACTTTGTAGAATGGAATAAAAAGTAAATATTTAGCAGTCAATTATAGTGAGTAAAAATAAAATTAAATATTATATAATATATTATATATATATATATATAAATATTATATATATTTTATATTATATTATATATATATATATAATATATATATATATATATATATATATATATATATATACTATATATAGATAAAATAATAATTTTCTTGAATAATTACCATAACAAAAAAGGACAGCGAATCAAATCTCAACAAATTGAAATTAAATAAATCTAAATGAAAAACATTGGAAATGTTACTAATACAAATTATCTATCATCTACAACATACACACACACACCGCTCCACTCACACCTCTTCTCTCTCTCCTCTTCTCTTCCTCCTCTCTCTCTCCTCTCATCTCTTCTCTCTCTCTCCTCTCTCTCTCTCTCTCTCCACGCACTATATATATATATCTATATAATATATATTATATATAATATATATATATATGATATATATATATTATATATATATATATTTTATTAATATTAATATATAGTATATATATATATATATATGAGAGAGAGAGAGAGAAGAGGGAGAGAGAGCAGAGAGAGAGAAAGAAAGAGATGAGAAGAGAGAGAGAGAGAAGATATAGAACAAAGATGAGAGAGAGAGAGAGAGATGCACTGAACATCATATATGAGCAAATAAATAATTTTATTATCCAGTGCCATAAAATACGAAACATTCAAATATTAACTGAAATTCTATGTCATAATAAATGTATTTTAAAATATTTACAAAAATTATAAAGTTCTATATAAATAGTTTATACATCCCTATGAATTTAATTGTATGCACCACAGGTATATTTATGGAATATAGAGGATATTAAACCACATTTCTTGTTGGAAGATTAAATTTTTAAAAAAAATATTTAGGATTTAACGAAATTATTTTTAATTAAATGATATCCTTCTCCTAAAATTTAAGAAAATATAACAAACTATCAAAATGAAAAAAATACTTGTTTTACCCCATTAAGGTTTGGCAAATTTATCTAAAAACTAAGAAAAAAAATTACGTAGAAAAATATGAAGATTGCATTTAACAATGGGTTAATATCAGGACTTGTTTATTTTTTTTATTAGAACTACACTTATTACTTTCCTTAACAGAAATAATCGCTGTAAATCTACAATGGATTTCCAGCAACATGAATTTCATTCCCGTAAAAGATGATATTTTGAATTTGAAGCCATTCACACAGCTAATGTGGAAGTCCTCAAGCAAAATCGCATTCTGCATACGTGTTAAAAGCTCTATATTCTTTTCCTGAGAACGAAATTCCTATAACGTAACTCTACATCTTTATTTTCTCTCCAAATTTTAAGAAAGGAATATTGCGTTAATTCCACACTGGGAGCAAATTTTCAAAATATAAGGTCAAGGACTTTTGGTTATTCATGTCACTTCCCCAAACTTTATGACAGCAGAAACACGTTCCAGCTATTTAAAATATACAGCACTTTGCTTAATTTGGGTTGCTTTAAAATTTTAATTCACTTCTGGGGGACTCCCTTTCAATATATCAAAATGTTAACTTATAATTGAAATGCATTGCAAAGTTTAATTGAAAGGAATAAAAAAAAAGCATTTTTGACGAAATAAATTACATAAAACCCTGAACTTCTCACTTCCAATATGCTTATTCTATCAAATATAAAGCTGATAGGCAATTCTCGAGTTTTATAAGCAAGAAATATTATTTTTAAAATAATAATTCTTGAATAATAATTAATTGGTGAATAATTGTGAAAAACGATAAAAATACAAAAAATTTAAAAAAAAAATTATATATAAAATTTCACATTTATATTTGATATGAAATATTTTGTTTAAAAGCCTCCTAATAGAGTGGAAATAATATACATAAGTAAAAAAAATATAATAAATATTACTCGTATATATTACAGGTCTACTACAATTAATTCTATGAATTTATTGTCAATGCAAACAGCAAGAGCTTTGATATCATTAATTTACGAAAAACAGGCCTTTTGAATGATTATATAAACGCCTTTTCATATGAAAAGAGGTAGACCCCTCTACTATATATCCATTTGATCGATAGAGATTTGTTCTGTTAAAGATGCTCATTGGAATCATATATACGGTTGTGCTACATTTAGAAATATATTAGATTAGAGATATATATACTATATATACTATAGATAATATATTATATATATATATATATATATTTATATATATATATATATAATATTAGTATATATTATATAATATATATAAATATATATATATATATATATATTATATACTATAATATATATATATATATATTATATATAGTATATATATATATTATATTATTATATATATATAGTATTATATATATATATATAATAATATATATATATATATCACGGTTGTGCTCCATTTAGAAATGTTTGATTAGATCAGGGATGGCATCCTAGAGATAATTACGATTATTTTTTAAAAATCAAATCTTGATTTTTTATTTTTTATTTTTATTCTTCGTTTTTCAATGTTCGTAACGTCACGCGATTATCATAATTTTACTTGCAAAATATATATTTGCGTACGTTAGAATCCAAAAAATCAAAAATATCAAAAAATCAAAAAAATCACAAATGATTTTTTTAAAAAATCAATAAAAATCACCAAATGCCTCCTGCTTAGAACTATCAGAAATAATAAGATTGGTTTAATCTCTCTCT